>CAWUFW010018224.1:0-229993 GCA_963921515.1 Calotriton arnoldi
CCTGGCAGCAGCAAGTCTCGGGAGATAAAGAAAAGTCGATGGCACAGACCAGCAAGGTCTGAGGAACTCACCCAGCGAGGGTAAGTCAGGGCAGGCCTGGAGCAACCAGGGGAGCTCCTTTGGTTTCTTTTAGAAGTCTTCTGGGGACCCACAAGCCGGCTGGCAAGGGATCGCGAAGACACCTCGGGCGGAATCACTCAACAGGGGCCCACGGTCACTCGGGACAATGTAGGCCTCTGATCTTCGGAGGGATTCCTGCTGGAGGTCGGCACCACACGTGGTCCAAAGCACAAGTTTGTAGAACGCTGTGAAGGGGTTGCACTCTGACAATAGTGCACGGTACCCAGGGGTCGCGGTTCCTCGTTACTCGTGGGGTCCACTTGCCTCAGCTTCGCTGGGGACTCACGATGGCCTGAGAGAGGTCAGGAAATCCACTTCTTGGGCTGCAGGGACTTCGGACTCCGGCGGGAGCGGCGTAGTTTGCGACCGTCGTTGTCGCTTTTGGTGCCTGCCAAGCAGGGGAGTCACTCCTTGAATCCAAGGGAGATTCTTCTGTCTTCCAAAGGTAGTGGAACGTCGAAGGGCCAGGATTCTTCAGTAGAGCATCGTCCAGGGGTTATCTGCTTTGCAATGGCAAGGTTCCCCTCTTATACTAAAAAGAGGGATGGACTAGCTCTATGACCCCACCTATGGGAGGGTCAAGGGAGGGGGTGGCTACACCCACTTCCCTTGTCCAGGTTCGCGCCAGAGCAGGGGCAGGTAGCCCCTGAGCCGGTTTGAACTGGCATATGCACAGAGGAGCCTTCTGCTCCCCAGTGCAGGACTTCAAAGCACTCTAAGAGTGCACCCACCCAGCCCCAATACACTAAACCCTGTCTGGGAGGTGGTCACACCTCCTGTGACAGGATACCTTTGTTGGGCTTCCTCCACTGTGAGTTTCGGTCACCAGCAGGAGGGCAGCCCAGTGTTCTGTGACTGGTGGCATCCATTTTGTGATGCCAGGGCTCTGCAGGATTCTACCGCGTTTCCACAGCAGGTACATGTCTGATCCTCTAGAAGGGTGGAATGTTACCCCGCCGCCAGGATTGGCGTGGGGGTAGTATTCCAAGATGTTTGACACCAAACACGACATGTTTTGATGCAGCCACTCCAAAGTTAGCATTTTACCGCGAGGATATAATGCACTTAAAAGTATATGGTTTAATCCGCATCCACAAACAGCACCAGAGAATGGACTCTGAGAACTGCAGAGGGGCCCTGCTCATGCAGAGGCACCCCTCACATAGAAGCCAAGCACCCTGCCCTCAGGATTGATAGGGCCTGCCTTAGGGGTGACTGATAGGTTTATATGTGTATGCAGGAGAGATATAGGAAACCTATATCTCAGTGAGGGGTGCTAGCACCACCTCACCCAGGCTGCAGTAGCAGGCCTGTGGTGTCAGATTTAGTCTGCTTCCCAGGGTGGCATAATACATGCTGCAGCCCCTGGTAGGCCTGTGAAGTACCTATGCCCTTGGTACCTAAGGTACCATATACTAGGGACTCATAAGGCACCACAGTATCCAATCACTAGTGCACCTAGAGTGCACTCCATGTCATTTAGAGAGAACAGAGAGGCTGGGGCCCTGATTGGCAGGGACCCAGCCAGACTATAGTCAGAAACCAGTGCAAACATCAGAAAAAGTGGGGGCAACATAAGAGGCAGATCCTACTCTCCTACAAGAAAGATGCAAGAGAAGTACAGAAAGATGCAAGAGAGGTACAGAAAGAGGCAAGAGAGGTACAGAAAGAAGAAAGTGAGGTGCAGAAAGAGGCAATTGTGGTTCAAAAAGAGGCAAGTGAGGTGCAGAAAGAGGCAAGTGAGGTGCACAAAGAGTCAAGAGAGGTACAGAAAGATGCAAGAGAAGTGTAGATAGAAGAGAGTGAGGTGCAGAAAGAGGGAAGTGAGGTGCAGAAAGAAGCAAGAGAAGTGCCGAAAGAGGCAAGAAAGGTACAGAAAGAGGAAGAAAGGCGCAGAAAGAGGAAGAAAGATGCAGAAAGAAGCAAGAGAGGTGCAGAAAGAGGCAAGAGAAGTGCAGAAAGAAGCAAGAGAGGTACACAATGAGGCAAGAGAGGTGCAGAAAGAAGCAACAGAGTTGCAGAAAGAGGCAAGAGAAGAGATGAAAAAGGCAAGAGAGGTACAGAAAGAGGCAAGAGAGGATCAGAAAGAAGGACGAGGGGTGTAGAAAGATGCAAGAGGGGTACAGAAAGAAGCAAAAGAGGTGCAGAAAGAAGAAAGAGAGGTGCAGAAAGAAGCAAAAGAGGTACAGAAAGAAGCAAGAGAAGTGCAGAGAGAACCAACAGAGGTGCAGAAAGAGGCAAGAGGGGTGCAGAAATAGGGAAGAGAAGGGCAGAAAGTAGCAAGAGGTGCAGAAAGAAGAGAGGTGCAGAAAGAGGAAGAGGGGTGCAGAGAGAAGCAAGAGAGGTGCAGAAAGAAGCAAGAGAAGTGCAAGAGAAGTGCAGAAAGAAGCAAGAGAAGTGCAGAAAGAGGCAAGAGAAGTGCAGAAAGAGGCAAGAGAGGTGCAGAAAAAAGAGAGTGAGATGCAGAAAGAGTCAAGAGAAGTGCAGAAAGAGGCAAGTGAGGTACAGAAAGAGGCAAGAGAGGTACAGAAAGAGGCAAGAGAGGTACAGAAAGAGGCAAGAGATGTGTAGAAAGAAGACAGTGAGTTGCAGAAAGAGGCAACTGAGGTGCAAAATTAAGCATGAGAGGTGGAGAAAGAGGCAAGAGAAGTGCAGAAAGAGGCAAGAGGTACAGAAAGAGGTAAAAGAAGTGCAGAAAGAAGAGAGTGAGTGTAGGAGAGTAGGATCTGCCTCTTATGTTGCCCCCACTTTTTTTCTGATGTTAGCACTGGTTTCTGACTATAGTCTGGCTGGGTCCCTGCCAATCAGGGCCCCAGCCTCTCTGTTCTCTCTAATGACATGGAGTGCACTCTGGGTGCACTAGTGATTGGATACTGTGGTGCCTTATGAGTCCCTAGTATATGGTACCTTAGGTACCAAGGGCATAGGTACTTACAGGCCTACCAGGGGCTGCAGCATGTGTTATGCCACCCTGGGAAGCAGACTAAATCTGACACCACAGGCCTGCTACTGCAGCCTGGGTGAGGTGGTGCTAGCACTCCTCACTGAGATATAGGTTTCCTATATCTCCTGCACACACATATAAACCTATCAGTCACCCCTAAGGCAGGCCCTATCAATCCTGAGGGCAGGGTGCTTGGCTTCTATGTGAGGGGGTGCCTCTGCAGGAGCAGGGCCCCTCTGCAGTTCTCAGAGTCCATTCTCTGGTGCTGTTTGTGGATGCGGTTAAACCATATACTTTTAAGTGCATTATATCCTCGTGGTAAAATGCTAACTTTGGAATGGCTGCATCAAAACATGTCGTGTTTGGTGTCAAACATCTTGGAATACTACCTGTAGGAAGGTGGAATCTGACTATATGGTTGCCCCCACTTTTTTTATGGTGTTTTGCTGGTTTATGACTTAGTTGGACTGGGATCCTGCTATTCAGGGCCCCAGTCTATCTGCTCTCTCTAACGACATGGAGTGCACTCTAGGTGCACTAGTGATTGGATACTGTGGTGCCTTATGAGTCCCTAGTATATGGTACCTTAGGTGCCAAGGGCATAGGTACTTCACAGGCCTACCAGGGGCTGCAGCATGTGTTATGCCACCCCTGGGAAGCAGTCTAAATCTGACACCACAGGCCTGCTACTGCAGCCTGGGTGAGGTGGTGCTAGCACTCCTCACTGAGATATAGGTTTCCTATATCTCTCCTGCACACACATATAAACCTATCAGTCACCCCTAAGGCAGGCCCTATCAATCCTGGAGGGCAGGGTGCTTGGCTTCTATGTGAGGGGGTGCCTCTGCCTGAGCAGGGCCCCTCTGCAGCTCTCAGAGTCTATTCTCTGGTGCTGTTTGTGGATGCGGTTAAACCATATACTATTTAAGTGCATTATATCCTCGCGGTAAATGCTAACTTTGGAATGGCTGCATCAAAACATGTCGTGTTTGGTGTCAAACATCTTGGAATACTACCCCCCGCCAATCTTGGCGGCGGGGGTAGCATTCCACCCTTCTAGAGGGATAAGACATGTACCTGCTGTGGAAACGCGGTAGAATCCTAAAGAGCCCTGGCATCACAAAATGGATGCCACCAGTCACAGACACTGGGCTGCCCTCCTGCTGATGACCGAAACTCGCAGTGGAGGAAGCCCAACAATAGGCATCCTGTCACAGGGAGGTGTAACCACCTTCCAGACAGGGTTTAGTGTATTGGGGCTGGGTGGGTGCACTCTTAGAGTGCTTTGAAGTCCTGCACTGGGGGAGCAGAAGGCTCCTCTGTGCATATGCCAGTTCAAACCAGCTCAGGGGCTACCTGCCCCTGCTCTGGCGCGAACTGGACAAAGGGAAGTGGGTGTAGCCACCCCTCCCTTGACCCTCCCATAGGTGGGGTCATAGAGCTAGTCCATCCCCTCTTTAGTATAAGAGGGGGAACCTTGCCATTGCAAAGCAGATAACCCCTGGACGACGCTCTACAGAAGAATCCTGGCCCTTCGACGTTCCACTACCTTTGGAAGACAGAAGAATCTCCCTTGGAGTCAAGGAGTGACTCCCTGCTTGGCAGGCACCAAAACGACAACGACGGTCGCAAACTACGCCGCTCCCGCCGGAGTCCGAAGTCCCTGCAGCCCAAGAAGTGGATTTCCTGACCTCTCCCAGGCCATCGTGAGTCCCCAGCGAAGCTGAGGCAAGTGGACCCCACGAGTAACGAGGAACCGCGACCCCTGGGTACCGTGCACTATTGTCGAGTGCAACCCCTTCACAACGTTCTACGAACTTGTGCTTTGGACCACGTGTGGTCCCGACCTCCAGCAGGAATCCCTCCGAAGATCAGAGGCCTACACCGTCCCGAGTGACCGTGGGCCCCTGTTGAGTGATTCCGCCTGAGGTGTCTTCGCGATCCCTTGCCCGCTGGCTTGTGGGTCCCCAGAAGACTTCTTAAAGAAACCAAAGGGCTCCCTGGTTGCTCCAGGCCTGCCCTGACTTACCCTCGCTGGGTGAGTTCCTCAGACCTTGCTGGTCTGCGCCATCGACTTTTCTTCATCTCCCCGAGACTTGCGGCTGCCAAGGCTTGTTGGCTCCGATCGAGTTGCCGACACCGCAGTCAGCTGCAGACGTCGAGGGACACACCGAATCCAGCTCCTGGTCGTCGCCGACGCCTCCTGGACCACGTGGCTGAAGAGTCAAGGCACCCGCAACCGACCTGAAGCGACCGACGACGGTGGGCATCCATCTTCCTTGCCCCGGGTCACTGCCAAGTGACTTTGAACACTGTCCCCTCTGCTTTCAGGTCATCCTTCTTCAGAATCCAGGCTTGGATTCCACCGGACACTTCTTCAGCTCCCGCAAGCAGCAAGTCTTCTTTGTTCGCCATTGAAAACGACGCCGCGACCCGACACCAAAGGACACCTGTGCACCCGGCTTCCTGGGTGAGGTAACTCCAGCACTACGGTGCTCCTGTGGGTGTGGGCCCTAGAACTACTTACCCTGTAAGTGACTTGCTTGTAGGTTCTCCCGAAGTATCCTAAAACTCTTTATTTCCAACCGCGACTTGCCCCATTGAAGTTAACGGCGATCCGCGCCTGTGTATCCACACTGCACGCGTGCCCCCGTGGGTCCTTTACTTACCTGCCTTGGGTGGTTTCGTGAGGCCCCAGCACTTCTGAAGGCCCTAGGCCTTGTCTCCCTGCAAGTCGTTGTTTCTAAGTCTCTTACTTAGTATATGGTCTGGTACGCCCTAGGGCCCCAGCCATATTTTGTGCTTAACTTATTGTGAAACGTTGATTTGTGCATATGTTTGTCTTCTAATCTCATAAAGAGATTAGTAGAGAGTTATTTAGAAATAAATACATATATATTTGATATATATACCTGTGTGGTGTCTTTTCATTTGGTGATTCAAGAGATTATATGGTAAAACAAGCTGCTTTACATTCCTCCGAGACTTAGCCTGAAGGCTGCTCTCCACAGCTACCACTAGGATAGCTTTCTTAAAAGGTTGTCTTAAACCTATCTACCATAAGAGTCGATTTGCCCTGGTGCAAGGTGTCCACTTTAATTAGTGAACAGCATATACCAGGCCAACTTCTCACATTGGTGGGCAGCGTGTGGGATTCCAGCTTGCCATTGTTTTACCAGAAAATCTCTATTTGAATTACTAACTGAAAACCATTATAGGTACTCAAGGTACATATAAAGTCAAGCTTAGTATCAATAAGTTCTACTGAACTTAGAGCTGTGTTCCAAGGGATAGCACACCCTTTCCACAGCTCAAGCTAGGATCAGTAGGCCACAAACTAGTGTAGGTAGTACAACACTGCACAACACTAGAATGTCCTTGAAGGGTGGACCCAGTGGATCCACTCAGCCTCAGTATAAGGACATGGCTTTCTCTGACTTGAGAGCCATGTGTGTTGACAGACACCTGAGGATAGGACAGAGTCCCTCAACCCTGCACCTGATAGATCTGCTGACAGCAGATGACCTGAGATTGGCTCTAGGAGCTAAAGGGTTTGAATCAGTGGGTGGGTCAGTCATAGTATCTGGGTCAGATGATGAAAATCAGAATGACCAAGACTCTGTGATTGAAGGGCCAGGCTCCAAGGAGCCTGAACAGGACAGAGGAGTTCTCCCTAAGAGAACTGGCAGAGTGGATGAGAGGCACAGATCCCCTTCCAGGAATCTGAGCACTCTTATCACTCTGGCAGAGAATTTGTCCAAGAGAGGAGCTCATACTTTAACTTAAGAGAGACCTCCTCTGAGAGAAGGTGCAAACTGCTCCAGTATGAGGAAGCCAAAGTGGCCCTCAGAACCAAGCAGTTGGCACTGGATAGAGAAGCCCTGGAGATCCAGAGAGCTTCCAGAAGGGAGGGTTTAGAACCCCTGGTGGCAGCAACAGTGTCCCTAGAGGCAGAGAATATGTCCCTGACCATAGGAACCTGAGCAAGGTTGTTCCTCCCTACCAGAGTGGGGATGATATCCACAAGTGGATAACTGCTATGGAGAGGGCCTGTAGAGTACAGCAGGTCCCCCAAAAGCAGTGGGCAGCAATCTTGTGGCTCTCCTTTTCAGATAAAGGAAGAGACAAGCTCCTCACTGTTAGAGAGGAGGATGCTGATGATTATGAGGTCCTGAAGAGTGCACTGATAGATGGGTTTGGCTTAACCACTGAGCAGTACAGGTTGAAGTTCAGAGATACCCAGAAGGCACAGACTCAGGACTGGACAGACTTTGTAGATTGTGCATCCAAGGCTCTGGAGGGTTGGCTGGTTGGCAGTAGGGTTACTGATTTCAAAGGATTTTATAATCTAATGATGAGAGAACAGATCCTTAATAATTGTCAAAACCAGCTTTTACACCAGTACCTGGTGGACTCTGATCTGACCTCTCCCCAAGAATTGGGAAAGAAGGCAGACAAATGGGTCAGAACCAGAGTAAGGCCTAAGAATCAGGGTGGTGACCACAAGAAAGATTCTACCAAGTCCCAAGAGAAAGGTGGGGATAAATCCAAGGATAAGTCCACTACAGGGCCCCAAAATTCCTCTTCTGGGGGTGGGTCCCAAACTCCTTCCTCTCCTGAAAAGAAACCCTATTGCCATGTCTGTAAAAAGCCTGGGCACTGGAAATCTGATCCCAGTTGTCCCAGGAATGGCAATAAAGAAAATGTTCCTCCAACAACTACTACCACCCCTCCTGGTACTACCAGTAGTAATCCTCCAGTTGGGAGTAGTGCACCCAAAAAGTTAGGTGCTTTTGCAAGAGGAACAGAGGTGGGCCCTAGTTTAGACAGGACCCCTCAACAGACTCCTCAGATTCTGATGGTGGTGTAGGATATGCCACCTTTACCATGGGTCCCATAGCATTGGGCAGGTACAGACTGGAGCCAATAATTAATGGTCAGAAAGCTGTGGCATTTAGGGACACAGGGGCTAGTGTCACCATGGTGGCAGGGAAACTAGTCCCCTCACCAGCTTTTACCTGAGTTTAAATACCAGGTGACCAACATTGATGGTGTCAGAACAGATCACTCCCATGGCCATAGTCAATCTCAGCTGGGAGGGGTCACAGGCCCAAAGAGAGTGGCAGTGTCCCCAACCTTACCTGTAGATTGCCTGATGGGCAATGATCTGGAAATTTCAGCCTGGGCTGAAATTGAACACCAAACCCATCTGAAGATGTTGGGTGTCCCTGTAAAGGTTAGTGGGGCTGTGATGGCCACAGCCCCAGCCCAAGATTTTGGAGAGATGGAGCCTGGAAGAATGGCCCACTCTCCCCCAGAAGAGAGCACAAGGGTTGAAGAAAAGTCTTCTTCCTCCAGACAGTAGGTAAGGGTCAGCCTCCTCAGGGAACTGACCCTACCCCTAGTGAAGGAACTGCCACAGAGGTAGTCAGGCCTGGCCTGGCCACCCCCTGATGGCAGAGGACCCTTACAAGGTGGTACTCCAGTCTGGAGCAGGTAACCTGCCCTCTCTACCCTGCCTCAGTCAGCCCAGGGCTGCAGAGGTCAGGAGGTCAGTGGACCCCCAGGGCCCCCTGTCCAGAGGAACCCCCCATCAGCAGATTAGGGGCACCCAGGCTAGTAGCCCTAGCCAGGTAGAAATTCTCAACCCACTGAGGGATCCCCCATACCTTTATGTAGGGACCTCCCCAGAAGGACTCTGTTAGGCAAGGGCAAACCTGGGACCAAAAGGTTCCAAACATGCCATGTCCCTCCAGTGTTCCACCCAAAGGGACCCAACCCCCGGCTGTAGGCAGTCAAAGGTTGACCCTAGAGCAGAGTACCACTCAGTCATGGAAAGACAGGCATACATGGTGACCAGTGAGCTGAGAAAGCTGAGGCCAACATTCCTAGGGCCACACTTCCCTACTCAGACACCTCACCAGCCTGGTACTTTACCAAAGCACACCACAGGTAGTGATTCCCCATGGTGGAGACCCTCTCATACCCTTAGGGTGAGGGATTGCTTAGTGGACCATAAGACAGGGGGCAACCATGCTAGTGCAGGTGCTTCCTTATATGGCCACTTAGTCAATAAAGGCTCAACTGGCCAAGGTTAGCCTTATCTCCTTTCGTTTGGGGGTTATGTAGGAAGGTGGAATCTGACTATATGGTTGCCCCCACTTTTTTATGGTGTTTTGCTGGTTTATGACTTAGTTGGACTGGGACCCTGCTATTCAGGGCCCCAGTCTATCTGCTCTCTCTAAACGACATGGAGTGCACTCTAGGTGCACTAGTGATTGGATACTGTGGTGCCTTATGAGTCCCTAGTATATGGTACCTTAGGTGCCAAGGGCATAGGTACTTCACAGGCCTACCAGGGGCTGCAGCATGTGTTATGCCACCCCTGGGAAGCAGTCTAAATCTGACACCACAGGCCTGCTACTGCAGCCTGGGTGAGGTGGTGCTAGCACTCCTCACTGAGATATAGGTTTCCTATATCTCTCCTGCACACACATATAAACCTATCAGTCACCCCTAAGGCAGGCCCTATCAATCCTGGAGGGCAGGGTGCTTGGCTTCTATGTGAGGGGGTGCCTCTGCCTGAGCAGGGCCCCTCTGCAGCTCTCAGAGTCTATTCTCTGGTGCTGTTTGTGGATGCGGTTAAACCATATACTATTTAAGTGCATTATATCCTCGCGGTAAATGCTAACTTTGGAATGGCTGCATCAAAACATGTCGTGTTTGGTGTCAAACATCTTGGAATACTACCCCCGCCAATCTTGGCGGCGGGGTAGCATTCCACCCTTCTAGAGGGATAAGACATGTACCTGCTGTGGAAACGCGGTAGAATCCTAAAGAGCCCTGGCATCACAAAATGGATGCCACCAGTCACAGACACTGGGCTGCCCTCCTGCTGATGACCGAAACTCGCAGTGGAGGAAGCCCAACAATAGGCATCCTGTCACAGGGAGGTGTAACCACCTCCCAGACAGGGTTTAGTGTATTGGGGCTGGGTGGGTGCACTCTTAGAGTGCTTTGAAGTCCTGCACTGGGGGAGCAGAAGGCTCCTCTGTGCATATGCCAGTTCAAACCAGCTCAGGGGCTACCTGCCCCTGCTCTGGCGCGAACTGGACAAAGGGAAGTGGGTGTAGCCACCCCTCCCTTGACCCTCCCATAGGTGGGGTCATAGAGCTAGTCCATCCCCTCTTTTAGTATAAGAGGGGAACCTTGCCATTGCAAAGCAGATAACCCCTGGACGACGCTCTACAGAAGAATCCTGGCCCTTCGACGTTCCACTACCTTTGGAAGACAGAAGAATCTCCCTTGGAGTCAAGGAGTGACTCCCTGCTTGGCAGGCACCAAAAACGACAACGACGGTCGCAAACTACGCCGCTCCCGCCGGAGTCCGAAGTCCCTGCAGCCCAAGAAGTGGATTTCCTGACCTCTCCCAGGCCATCGTGAGTCCCCAGCGAAGCTGAGGCAAGTGGACCCCACGAGTAACGAGGAACCGCGACCCCTGGGTACCGTGCACTATTGTCGAGTGCAACCTCTTCACAACGTTCTACGAACTTGTGCTTTGGACCACGTGTGGTCCCGACCTCCAGCAGGAATCCCTCCGAAGATCAGAGGCCTACACCGTCCCGAGTGACCGTGGGCCCCTGCTGAGTGATTCCGCCCGAGGTGTCTTCGCGATCCCTTGCCCGCTGGCTTGTGGGTCCCCAGAAGACTTCTTAAAGAAACCAAAGGGCTCCCCTGGTTGCTCCAGGCCTGCCCTGACTTACCCTCGCTGGGTGAGTTCCTCAGACCTTGCTGGTCTGCGCCATCGACTTTTCTTCATCTCCCGAGACTCTGCGGCTGCCAAGGCTTGTTGGCTCCTGATCGAGTTGCCGACACCGCAGTCAGCTGCAGACGCCGAGGACACACCGAATCCAGCTCCTGGTCGTCGCCGACGCCTCCTGGACCACGTGGCTGAAGAGTCAAGGCACCCGCAACCGACCTGAAGCGACCGACGACGGTGGGCATCCATCTTCCTTGCCCCGGGTCACTGCCAAGTGACTTTGAACACTGTCCCCTCTGCTTTCAGGTCATCCTTCTTCAGAATCCAGGCTTGGATTCCACCGGACACTTCTTCAGCTCCCGCAAGCAGCAAGTCTTCTTTGTTCGCCATTGAAAACGACGCCGCGACCCGACACCAAAGGACACCTGTGCACCCGGCTTCCCTGGGTGAGGTAACTCCAGCACTACGGTGCTCCTGTGGGTGTGGGCCCTAGAACTACTTACCCTGTAAGTGACTTGCTTGTAGGTTCTCCCGAAGTATCCTAAAACTCTTTATTTCCAACCGCGACTTGCCCCATTGAAGTTAACGGCGATCCGCGCCTGTGTATCCACACTGCACGCGTCCCCCGTGGGTCCTTTACTTACCTGCCTTGGGTGGTTTCGTGAGGCCCCAGCACTTCTGAAGGCCCTAGGCCTTGTCTCCCTGCAAGTCGTTGTTTCTAAGTCTCTTACTTAGTATATGGTCTGGTACGCCCTAGGGCCCCAGCCATATTTTGTGCTTAACTTATTGTGAAACGTTGATTTGTGCATATGTTTGTCTTCTAATCTCATAAAGAGATTAGTAGAGAGTTATTTAGAAATAAATACATATATATTTGATATATATACCTGTGTGGTGTCTTTTCATTTGGTGATTCAAGAGATTATATGGTAAAACAAGCTGCTTTACATTCCTCCGAGACTTAGCCTGAAGGCTGCTCTCCACAGCTACCACTAGGATAGCTTTCTTTAAAAGGTTGTCTTAAACCTATCTACCATAAGAGTCGATTTGCCCTGGTGCAAGGTGTCCACTTTAATTAGTGAACAGCATATACCAGGCCAACTTCTCACACTACCCCCCCGCCAATCCTGGCGGCGGGGGTAGCATTCCACCCTTCTAGAGGGATCAGACATGTACCTGCTGTGGAAACGCGGTAGAATCCTGCAGAGCCCTGGCATCACAAAATGGATGCCACCAGTCACAGACACTGGGCTGCCCTCCTGCTGATGACCGAAACTCACAGTGGAGGAAGCCCAACAAAGGTATCCTGTCACAGGGAGGTGTGACCACCTCCCAGACAGGGTTTAGTGTATTGGGGCTGGGTGGGTGCACTCTTAGAGTGCTTTGAAGACCTGCACTGGGGGAGCAGAAGGCTCCTCTGTGCATATGCCAGTTCAAACCGGCTCAGGGGCTACCTGCCCCTGCTCTGGCGCGAACCTGGACAAAGGGAAGTGGGTGTAGCCACCCCTCCCTTGACCCTCCCATAGGTGGGGTCATAGGGCTAGTCCATCCCCTCTTTTAGTATAAGAGGGGAACCTTGCCATTGCAAAACAGATAACCCCTGGACGACGCTCTACTGAAGAATCCTGGCCCTTCGACGCTCCACTACCTTTGGAAGACAGAAGAATCTCCTTGGAGTCAAGGAGTGACTCTCTGCTTGGCAGGCACCAAAACGACAACGACGGTCGCAAACTACGCCGCTCCCGCCGGAGTCCGAAGTCCCTGCAGCCCAAGAAGTGGATTTCCTGACCTCTCCCAGGCCATCGTGAGTCCCCAGCGAAGCTGAGGCAAGTGGACCCCACGAGTAACGAGGAACCGCGACCCCTGGGTACCGGGCACTATTGTCGAGTGCAACCCCTTCACAACGTTCTACGAACTTGTGCTTTGGACCACGTGTGGTCCCGACCTCCAGCAGGAATCCCTCCGAAGATCAGAGGCCTACACCGTCCCGAGTGACCGTGGGCCCCTGTTGAGTGATTCCGCCCGAGGTGTCTTCGCGATCCCTTGCCAGCCGGCTTGTGGGTCCCCAGAAGACTTCCTAACAAAACCAAAGGGCTCCCTGGTTGCTCCAGGCCTGCCCTGACTTACCCTTGCTGGGTGAGTTCCTCAGACCTTGCTGGTCTGTGCCATCGACTTTCCTTCCTCTCCCGAGACTTGCTGTTACCAAGGCTTGTTGGCTCCGATCGAGTGGCCGACACCGCAGTAAGCTGCAGACTTCGTGGGACACACAGAATCCAGCTCCTGGTCGCCGTCGACGCCTCCTGGACCTCGTGGCAGAAGAGTCATGGCACCCGCAACCGACCTGAAGCGACCGACGACGGTGGGCATCCATCTTCCTTGCCCCGAGTCACTGCCAAGTGACTTTGAACACTGTCCCCTCTGCTTTCAGGTCATCCTTCTACAGAATCCAGGCTTGGATTCCACCGGACACTTCTTCAGCTCCCGCAAGCAGCAAGTCTTCTTTGTTCGCCATTGAAAACGACGCCGCGACCCGACACCAAAGAACACCTATGCACCCGGCTTCCCTGGGTGAGGTAACTCTAGCACTACGGTGCTCCTGTGGGTGTGGGCCCTAGAACTACTTACCCTGTAAGTGACTTGCCTGTAGCTTCCTTAGAAGTGTCCTTAAACTCTTACTTTCCCAGTGTGGCTCGCACACTGACTCGTACCTGGTTCGCGGCGGTGTCAGACACACCGCGTCCAACTCCCTTGCAATCCTATCTGAAACCGTATCCTTCGACTCGCACTGAGTCCGATCGGTGTGTTCGCCTCGAACACGCAAGGGGCCTTTTTCCATTGAAATCTCTATCGCGTCCAAGGGCATAGACTCGTACAGGACTCATCTTGGTGCCCAGACACCGCGTCCGTCCCCTGTGGGTCTCCTACAACTACCTGGGGTGGTTCTTAGGGGTCCCTCGATTCTAGATGCCCTAGACCTAGGTCTAGAACCTAAGATTGTGATTTACTTGTGCTTAACTTATTGAGAAACGTTGATTTGTGCATATGTTTGTCTTCTAATCTCATAAAGAGATTAGTAGAGAGTTATTTAGAAATAAATACATATATATTTGATATATATACCTGTGTGGTGTCTTTTCATTTGGTGATTCAAGAGATTATATGGTAAAACAAGCTGCTTTACATTCCTCCGAGACTTAGCCTGAAGGCTGCTCTCCACAGCTACCACTAGGATAGCTTTCTTTAAAAGGTTGTCTTAAACCTATCTACCATAAGAGTCGATTTGCCCTGGTGCAAGGTGTCCACTTTAAGTAGTGAACAGCATATACCAGGCCAACTTCTCACAGTGAGGTGCAGAAAGAGGCAAGAGAGGTACACAATGAGGCAAGAGAGGTGCAGAAAGAAGCAACAGAGTTGCAGAAAGAGGCAAGAGAAATGCAGTAAGAGGCAATAGAGGTGCAGAAAGAAGACGGTGAGGTGCAGAAAGAGGCAACTGAGGTGCAAAATTAAGCATGAGAGGTGGAGAAAGAGGCAAGAGAGATGCAGAAAGAGGCAAGAGAAATGCAGTAAGAGGCAATAGAGGTGCAGAAAGAATACGGTGAGGTGCAGAAAGAGGCAAGAGAGGTACAGATAGATGCAGGAGAGGTGCAGAAAGAGGCAAGAGAAGTACAGAAAGAAAAGAGTGAGGTGCAGAAAGAGGCAAGAAAGGTGCAGAAAGAGGCAAGAGATGCGCAGAAAGAGGCAAGAGATGCGCAGAAAGAGGCAAGAGGGGTGCAGAAAGAGGCAAGAGGGGTGCAGAAAGAGGCTAGAGGGGTACATAAAGAAGCAAAAGAGGTGCAGAAAGAAGCAGGAGCAGTGCAGAAAGAACCAACAGAGGTGCAGAAAGAGGCAAGAGGGGTCAGAAAGAGGCAAGAGAAGTGGAAAACGAGGCAAGATAGGTGTAGAAAGAGGCAAGAGAAGTGCAGAAAGAAGCAACAGAGGTGCAGAAAGAGGCAAGTGGACTGCAGAAAGAGGCAAGAGAGGTGCAGAAACAGGCAAGAGAGGTGCAGAAAGAGGGAACAGGGGTGCAGAAAGAGGAAAGAGTGGTGCAGAAAAAGGCAGGAGGGGTGCAGAAAGAAGCAAGTGAGGTGCAGAAAGAAGCAAGTGAGGTACAGAAAGGAGAGTGAGGTGCAGAAAGAGGCAACAGAAGTGCAGAAAGAGGCAAGTGAGGTTCAAAAGGAGTCTAGAGAGGTACAGAAAGAGGCAAGAGAGGTGCAGAAAGAGGCAAGAGAGGTACAGAAAGGAGAGTGAGGTACAGAAAGAGGCAACAGAAGTGCAGAAAGAGGCAAGTGAGGTTCAAAAGGAGTCTAGAGAGGTGCAGAAACAGGCAAGAGAGGTGTTGAAAGAGGAAATATTCGTGCAGAAAGAGGGAAGAGGGGTATAGAAAGAGGCAAAAGAGGTGCAGAAAGCAGTCAGTGAGGTGCAGAACGAGGCAACTGAGGTGCAAAAAGAAGCATGAGAGGTGTAGAAAGAGTCAAGAGAAGTGTACAAAGAAGCAAGCGAATGCAGAAAGAAGCAACAGAGGTGCAGAAATAGGCAAGAGAAGTTCATAAAGAGGCAAGAGAGTTGTAGAAAGAGGCAAGAGAAGTGCAGAAACAGGCAAGAGAGGTGTTGAAAGAGGCAAGAGAGGTACAGAAAGGAGAGTGAGGTGCAGAAAGAGGCAAGAGAAGTGCAGAAAGAGGCAAGTGAGGTGCAGAAAGAGGCAAGAGAGGTACAGAAAGGAGAGTGAGGTGCAGAAAGAGGCAACAGAAGTGCAGAAAGAGGCAAGTGAGGTTCAAAAGGAGTCTAGAGAGGTGCAG
The DNA here is from genome assembly GCA_963921515.1 of Calotriton arnoldi. NCBI lineage: Eukaryota > Metazoa > Chordata > Amphibia > Caudata > Salamandridae > Calotriton > Calotriton arnoldi. Next base: position 15,659 of record CAWUFW010018224.1, read on the forward strand.
AAACAGGCAAGAGAGGTGTTGAAAGAGGAAAGATTGGTGCAGAAAGAGGGAAGAGGGGTACAGAGAGAAGCAAGAGAGGTGCAGAAAGAAGCAAGAGAAGTGGACAAAGAAGCAACAGAGGTGCAGAAAGAGGCAAGTGAACTGCAGAAAGAGGCAAGAGAGGTGCAGAAACAGGCAAGAGAGGTACAGAAAGGAGAGTGAGGTGCAGAAAGAGGCAACAGAAGTACAGAAAGAGGCAAGTGAGGTTCAAAAGGAGTCTAGAGAGGTACAGAAAGAGGCAAGAGAGGTACAGAAAGAGGCAACAGAAGTGCAGAAAGAGGCAAGTGAGGTTCAAAAGGAGTCTAGAGAGGTGCAGAAAGAGGCAAATGAGGTGCAGAAAGAGGCAAGAGAAGTCCATAAAGAGGCAAGAGAAGTGCATAAAGAGGTAAGAGAAGTGCAGAAAGAGGCAAGAGAAGTACAGAAAGAGGCAAGAGGGGTGCAGAAAAAAGATAGTGAGGTGCAGAAAAAGGAAAGAGAAGTGCAGAAAGAGGCAAGAGAGGTACAGAAAGAAAAGAGGTGCAGAAAGAGGCAAGAGAGGTGCAGAAAGAGGCAATAGAGGCACAGAAAGAGGGAAGAGGGGTGCAGAAAGAGGCAAGAGGGGTGTAGAAAGAGGCAAGAGGGATACATAAAGACGCAAAAGAGGTGCAGAAAGAAGCGAGAGCGGTTCAGAAAGAACCAACAGAGGTGCAGAAAGAGGCAAGAGGGGTGCAGGAAGAGGCAAGAGAAGTGGACAAAGAAGCAACAGAGGTGCAGAAAGAGGCAAGTGAACTGCAGAAAGAGGCAAGAGAGGTGCAGAAACAGGCAAGAGAGGTACAGAAAGGAGAGTGAGGTGCAGAAAGAGGCAACAGAAGTGCAGGAAGAGGCAAGTGAGGTTCAAAAGGAGTCTAGAGAGGTACAGAAAGAGGCAAGAGAGGTACAGAAAGAGGCAAGAGAGGTGCAGAAAGAAGACAGTGAGGTGCAGAAAGAAGACAGTGAGGTGCAGAAAGAGGCAAGTGAGGTGCAAAATGAAAGCATGAGGTGCAGAAAGAGGCAAGAGAAGTGCAGAAAGAGGCAAGTGAGATGCACAAAGAGGCAAGTGAGATGCAGAAAGAGGCAAGTGAGGTGCAGAAAGAGGCAAGTGAGGTGCAGAAAGAGGCAAGTGAGGTGCAGAAAGAGGCAAGAGAAGTGAAGAAAGGAGCAACAGAAGTACAACAAGAGGCAAGAGAAGTGCATAAAGAGGCAGGGGAGTTGTAGAAAGAGGCAAGAGAAACGCAGAAAGAGGCAAGACAGGTGCAGAAAAAGAGAGTGAGATGCAGAAAGAGTCAAGAGAAGTGCAGAAAGAGGCAAGAGAGGTACAGAAAGAGGCAAGAGAGGTACAGAAAGAGGCAAGAGAGGTGTAGAAAGAAGACAGTGAGTTGCAGAAAGAGGCAACTGAGGTGCAAAATTAAGCATGAGAGGTGGAGAAAGAGGCAAGAGAAGTGCAGAAAGAGGCAAGAGAGGTACAGAAAGAGGTAAAAGAAGTGCAGAAAGAAGAGAGTGAGGTGCAGAAAGAGGCAAGTGAGGTGCAGAAAGAGGCAAGAGAGATGCAGAAAGAGGCAAGAGAAATGCAGTAAGAGGCAATAGAGGTGCAGAAAGAAGACGGTGAGGTGCAGAAAGAGGCAAGAGAGGTACAGATAGATGCAGGAGAGGTGCAGAAAGAGGCAAGAGAAGTACAGAAAGAAAAGAGTGAGGTGCAGAAAGAGGCAAGAAAGGTGCAGAAAGAGGCAAGAGATGCGCAGAAAGAGGCAAGAGGGGTGCAGAAAGAGGCAAGAGGGGTGCAGAAAGAGGCTAGAGGGGTACATAAAGAAGCAAAAGAGGTGCAGAAAGAAGCAGGAGCAGTGCAGAAAGAACCAACAGAGGTGCAGAAAGAGGCAAGAGGGGTCAGAAAGAGGCAAGAGAAGTGGAAAACGAGGCAAGATAGGTGTAGAAAGAGGCAAGAGAAGTGCAGAAAGAAGCAACAGAGGTGCAGAAAGAGGCAAGTGGACTGCAGAAAGAGGCAAGAGAGGTGCAGAAACAGGCAAGAGAGGTGCAGAAAGAGGGAACAGGGGTGCAGAAAGAGGAAAGAGTGGTGCAGAAAAAGGCAGGAGGGGTGCAGAAAGAAGCAAGTGAGGTGCAGAAAGAAGCAAGTGAGGTACAGAAAGGAGAGTGAGGTGCAGAAAGAGGCAACAGAAGTGCAGAAAGAGGCAAGTGAGGTTCAAAAGGAGTCTAGAGAGGTACAGAAAGAGGCAAGAGAGGTGCAGAAAGAGGCAAGAGAGGTACAGAAAGGAGAGTGAGGTACAGAAAGAGGCAACAGAAGTGCAGAAAGAGGCAAGTGAGGTTCAAAAGGAGTCTAGAGAGGTGCAGAAACAGGCAAGAGAGGTGTTGAAAGAGGAAATATTCAGTGCAGAAAGAGGGAAGAGGGTATAGAAAGAGGCAAAAGAGGTGCAGAAAGCAGTCAGTGAGGTGCAGAACGAGGCAACTGAGGTGCAAAAGAAGCATGAGAGGTGTAGAAAGAGTCAAGAGAAGTGTACAAAGAAGCAAGCGAATGCAGAAAGAAGCAACAGAGGTGCAGAAATAGGCAAGAGAAGTTCATAAAGAGGCAAGAGAGTTGTAGAAAGAGGCAAGAGAAGTGCAGAAACAGGCAAGAGAGGTGTTGAAAGAGGCAAGAGAGGTACAGAAAGGAGAGTGAGGTGCAGAAAGAGGCAAGAGAAGTGCAGAAAGAGGCAAGTGAGGTGCAGAAAGAGGCAAGAGAGGTACAGAAAGGAGAGTGAGGTGCAGAAAGAGGCAACAGAAGTGCAGAAAGAGGCAAGTGAGGTTCAAAAGGAGTCTAGAGAGGTGCAGAAACAGGCAAGAGAGGTGTTGAAAGAGGAAAGATTGGTGCAGAAAGAGGGAAGAGGGGTACAGAGAGAAGCAAGAGAGGTGCAGAAAGAAGCAAGAGAAGTGCAGAAAGAGGCAAGAGAAGTGCAGAAAGAGGCAAGTGAGGTGCAGAAAGAGGCAAGAGAGGTACAGAAAGGAGAGTGAGGTGCAGAAAGAGGCAACAGAAGTGCAGTAAGAGGCAAGTGAGGTTCAAACTGAGTCTAGAGAGGTGCAGAAAGAGGCAACAGAAGTGCAGAAAGAGGCAAGTGAGGTTCAAAAGGAGTCTAGAGAGGTGCAGAAAGAGGCAAATGAGGTGCAGAAAGAGGCAAGAGAAGTCCATAAAGAGGCAAGAGAAGTGCATAAAGAGGTAAGAGAAGTGCAGAAAGAGGCAAGAGAAGTACAGAAAGAGGCAAGAGGGGTGCAGAAAAAGATAGTGAGGTGCAGAAAAAGGAAAGAGAAGTGCAGAAAGAGGCAAGAGAGGTACAGAAAGAAAAGAGGTGCAGAAAGAGGCAAGAGAGGTGCAGAAAGAGGCAATAGAGGCACAGAAAGAGGGAAGAGGGGTTGTAGGAGAGTAGGATCTGCCTCTTATGTTGCCCCCACTTTTTTTCTGATGTTAGCACTGGTTTCTGACTATAGTTTGGCTGGGTCCCTGCCAATCAGGGCCCCAGCCTCTCTGTTCTCTCTAAACGACTTTGAGTGCACTCTAGGTGCACTAGTGATTGGATACTGTGGTGCCTTATGAGTCCCTAGTATATGGTACCTTAGGTGCCAAGGGCATAGGTACTTCACAGGCCTACCAGGGGCTGCAGCATATATTATGCCACCCCTGGGAAGCAGACTAAATCTGACACCACAGGCCTGCTACTGCAGCCTGAGTGAGGTGGTGCTAGCACCCCTCACTGAGATATAGGTTTCCTATATCTCTCCTGCACACACATATAAACCTATCAGTCACCCCTAAGGCAGGCCCTATCAATCCTGAGGGCAGGGTGCTTGGCTTCTATGTGAGGGGGTGCCTCTGCATGAGCAGGGCCCCTCTGCAGTTCTCAGAGTCCATTCTCTGGTGCTGTTTGTGGATGCGGTTAAACCATATACTTTTAAGTGCATTATATCCTCGCGGTAAAATGCTAACTTTGGAATGGCTGCATCAAAACATGTCGTGTTTGGTGTCAAACATCTTGGAATACTACCCCCGCCAATCCTGGCGGCGGGGGTAGCATTCCACCCTTCTAGAGGGATAAGACATGTACCTGCTGTGGAAACGCGGTAGAATCCTGAAGAGCCCTGGCATCACAAAATGGATGCCACCAGTCACAGACACTGGGCTGCCCTCCTGCTGATGACCGAAACTCACAGTGGAGGAAGCCCAACAATAGGTATCTCTGTCACAGGGAGGTGTGACCACCTCCCAGACAGGGTTTAGTGTATTGGGGCTGGGTGGGTGCACTCTTAGAGTGCTTTGAAGTCCTGCACAGGGGGAGCAAAAGGCTCCTCTGTGCATATGCCAGTTCAAACCGGCTCAGGGGCTACCTGCCCCTGCTCTGGCGCGAACCTGGACAAAGGGAAGTCGGTGTAGCCACCCCCTCCCTTCACCCTCCCATAGGTGGGGTCATAGGGCTAGTCCATCCCCTCTTTTTAGTATAAGAGGGGGAACCTTGCCATTGCAAAACAGATAACCCCTGGACGACGCTCTACTGAAGAATCCTGGCCCTTCGACGTTCCACTACCTTTGGAAGACAGAAGAATCTCCCTTGGAGTCAAGGAGTGACTCCTGCTTGGCAGGCACCAAAACGACAACGACAGTCGCAAACTACGCCGCTCCCGCCGGAGTCCGGAGTCCCTGCAGCCCAAGAAGTGGATTTCCTGACCTCTCCCAGGCCATCGTGAGTCCCCAGCGAAGCTGAGGCAAGTGGACCCCACGAGTAACGAGGAACCGCGACCCTGGGTACCGTGCACTATTGTCGAGTGCAACCCCTTCACAACGTTCTACAAACTTGTGCTTTGGACCACGTGTGGTCCCGACCTCCAGCAGGAATCCCTCCGAAGATCAGAGGCCTACATTGTCCCGAGTGACCGTGGGCCCCTGTTGAGTGATTCCGCCCGAGGTGTCTTCGCGATCCCTTGCCAGCCGGCTTGTGGGTCCCCAGAAGACTTCCTAAAGAAACCAAAGGGCTCCCCTGGTTGCTCCAGGCCTGCCCTGACTTACCCTCGCTGGGTGAGTTCCTCAGACCTTGCTGGTCTGTGCCATCGACTTTTCTTCATCTCCCCGAGACTTGCTGCTGCCAAGGCTTGTTGGCTCCAATCGAGTTGCCGACACCGCAGTCAGCTGCAGACGTCGAGGGACACACCGAATCCAGCTCCTGGTCGCCGTCGACGCCCGCTGGACCTCGTGGCAGAAGAGTCAAGGCACCCGCAACCGACCTGAAGCGACCGACGACGGTGGGCATCCATCTTCCTTGCCCCGAGTCACTGCCAAGTGACTTTGAACACTGTCCCCTCTGCTTTCAGGTCATCCTTCTTCAGAATCCAGGCTTGGATTCCACCGGACACTTCTTCAGCTCCCGCAAGCAGCAAGTCTTCTTTGGTCGCCATTGAAAACGACGCCGCGACCCGACACCAAAGGACACCTATGCACCCGGCTTCCTGGGTGAGGTAACTCCAGCACTACGGTGCTCCTGTGGGTGTGGGCCCTAGAACTACTTACCCTGTAAGTGACTTGCTTGTAGGTTCTCCCGAAGTCTCCTAAAACTCTTTATTTCCAACCGCGACTTGCCCCATTGAAGTCAACGGCGATCCGCGCCTGTGTATCTACACTGCACGCGTCCCTCGTGGGTCCTTTACTTACCTGCCTTGGGTGGTTTCGTGAGGCCCCAGCACTTCTGAAGGCCCTAGGCCTTGTCTCCCTGCAAGTCGTTGTCCCTAAGTCTCTTACTTAGTATATGGTCTGGTACGCCCTAGGGCCCCAGCCATATTTTGTGCTTAACTTATTGTGAAACGTTGATTTGTGCATATGTTTGTCTTCTAATCTCATAAAGAGATTAGTAGAGAGTTATTTAGAAATAAATACATATATATTTGATATATATACCTGTGTGGTGTCTTTTCATTTGGTGATTCAAGAGATTATATGGTAAAACAAGCTGCTTTACATTCCTCCGAGACTTAGCCTGAAGGCTGCTCTCCACAGCTACCACTAGGATAGCTTTCTTTAAAAGGTTGTCTTAAACCTATCTACCATAAGAGTCGATTTGCCCTGGTGCAAGGTGTCCACTTTAATTAGTGAACAGCATATACCAGGCCAACTTCTCACAGGGGTGCAGAAAGAGGCAAGAGGGGTGTAGAAAGAGGCAAGAGGGATACATAAAGAAGCAAAAGAGGTGCAGAAAGAAGCGAGAGCGGTTCAGAAAGAAGCAACAGAGGTGCAGAAAGAGGCAAGAGGGGTGCAGGAAGAGGCAAGAGAAGTGGACAAAGAAGCAACAGAGGTACAGAAAGAGGCAAGTGAACTGCAGAAAGAGGCAAGAGAGGTGCAGAAACAGGCAAGAGAGGTACAGAAAGGAGAGTGAGGTGCAGAAAGAGGCAACAGAAGTGCAGAAAGAGGCAAGTGAGGTTCAAAAGGAGTCTAGAGAGGTACAGAAAGAGGCAAGAGAGGTACAGAAAGAGGCAAGAGAGGTGCAGAAAGAAGACAGTGAGGTGCAGAAAGAAGACAGTGAGGTGCAGAAAGAGGCAAGTGAGGTGCAAAATGAAAGCATGAGGTGCAGAAAGAGGCAAGAGAAGTGCAGAAAGAGGCAAGTGAGATGCAGAAAGAGGCAAGTGAGATGCAGAAAGAGGCAAGTGAGGTGCAGAAAGAGGCAAGTGAGGTGCAGAAAGAGGCAAGAGAAGTGAAGAAAGGAGCAACAGAAGTACAACAAGAGGCAAGAGAAGTGCATAAAGAGGCAGGGGAGTTGTAGAAAGAGGCAAGAGAAACGCAGAAAGAGGCAAGACAGGTGCAGAAAAAAGAGGTGCAGAAAGAGGCAAGAGAAGTGCAGAAAGAGGCAAGTGAGGTGCAGAAAGAGGCAAGAGAAGTACAGAAAGAAAAGAGTGAGGTGCAGAAAGAGGCAAGAAAGGTGCAGAAAGAGGCAAGAGATGCGCAGAAAGAGGGAAGAGGGGTGCAGAAAGAGGCAAGAGGGGTGTAGAAAGAGGCAAGAGGGGTGTAGAAAGAGGCTAGAGGGGTACATAAAGAAGCAAAAGAGGTGCAGAAAGAAGCAGGAGCAGTGCAGAAAGAACCAACAGAGGTGCAGAAAGAGCCAAGAGGGGTGCAGAAAGAGGCAAGAGAAGTGTAGAAAGAAGCAACAGGGGCACAGAAAGAGGCAAGAGAAGTGGAAAACGAGGCAAGATAGGTGTAGAAAGAAGCAACAGAGGTGCAGAAAGAGGCAAGTGGACTGCAGAAAGAGGCAAGAGAGGTACAGAAACAGGCAAGAGAGGTGCAGAAAGACGAAAGAGTGGTGCAGAAAGAGGCAAGAGGGGTGCAGAAAGAAGCAAGTGAGGTGCAGAAAGAGGTAAGAGTAGTGAATAAAGAGGCAAAAGAAGTGCAGAAAGAAGCAACAGAAGTGCAGAAAGGCAAGTGAAGTGCATAAAGAGGGAACAGTGGTGCAGAAAGAAGAGAGTGAGGTGCAGAAAGAGGCAAGTGAGGTTCAAAAAGAGGCAAGAGAGGTACAGAAAGAGGCAAGAGAGGTACAGAAAGAGGCAAGACAGGTGCAGAAAGAGGCAACTGAGGTGCAAAAAGAAGCATGAGAGGTGTAGAAAGAGGCAAGAGAAGTGTACAAAGAAGCAAGCGAATGCAGAAAGAAGCTACAGAGGTGCAGAAATAGGCAAGAGAAGTTCATAAAGAGGCAAGAGAGTTGTAGAAAGAGGCAAGAGAAATACAGAAAGAGGCAAAGAAGTACATAAAGAGGCAAGAGAACTGTAGAAAGAGGCAAGAGAAGTGCAGAAACAGGCAAGAGAGGTGTTAAAAGAGGAAAGATTGGTGCGGGAAGAGGGGTACAGAGAGAAGCAAGAGATGTGCAGAAAGAAGCAAGAGAAGTGCAGAAAGAAGCAACAGAGGTGCAGAAAGAGGCAAGTGAGGTGCAGAAAGAGGCAAGTGAGGTACAGAAAGAAGAGTGAGGTGCAGAAAGAGGCAAGAGAGGTACAGATAGATACAGGAGAGGTGCAGAAAGAGGCAAGAGAAGTACAGAAAGAAAAGTGAGGTGCAGAAAGAGGCAACAGAAGTGCAGAAAGAGGCAAGTGAGGTGCAAAAGGAGTCTAGAGAGGTACAGAAAGAGGCAAGAGAGGTACAGAAAGAGGCAAGAGAGGTGCAGAAAGAAGACAGTGAGGTGCAGAAAGAGGAGAGAGGTGCAGAAAGAAGCAAGTGAGGTGCAGAAAGAGGCAAGAGAGGTGCAGAAAGGAGAGAGAGAGATGCAGAAAGAGGCAAGCGAAGTGTAGAAAGAGGCAAGTGAGGTTCAAAAAGAGGCAAGAGAGGTACACAAAGAGGCAAGAGAGGTACATAAAGAGGCAAGAGAGGTACAGAAAGAGGCAAGAGAGGTACAGGAAGAAGACAGTGAGGTGCAGAAAGAGGCACCTGAGCTGCAAAAAGAAGCATGAGCGGTACAGAAAGAGGCAAGAGAGGTGCAGAAAGAAGCAAGAGAAGTGCAGAAAGAAGCAACAGAGGTGCAGAAAGAGGCAAGAGAAGTGCAGAAAGAGGCAAGTGAGGTGCAGAAAGAGGCAAGAGAGGTACAGAAAGGAGAGTGAGGTGCAGAAAGAGGCAACAGAAGTGCAGAAAGAGGCAAGTGAGGTTCAAAATGAGTCTAGAGAGGTGCAGAAAGAGGCAACAGAAGTGCAGAAAGAGGCAAGTGAGGTTCAAAAGGAGTCTCAGAGAGGTGCAGAAAGAGGCAAATGAGGTGCAGAAAGAGGCAAGAGAAGTCCATAAAGAGGCAAGAGAAGTGCATAAAGAGGTAAGAGAAGTGCAGAAAGAGGCAAGAGAAGTACAGAAAGAGGCAAGAGGGGTGCAGAAAAAGATAGTGAGGTGCAGAAAAAGGAAAGAGAAGTGCAGAAAGAGGCAAGAGAGGTACAGAAAGAAAAGAGGTGCAGAAAGAGGCAAGAGAGGTGCAGAAAGAGGCAATAGAGGCACAGAAAGAGGGAAGAGGGGTGCAGAAAGAGGCAAGAGGGGTGTAGAAAGAGGCAAGAGGGATACATAAAGAAGCAAAAGAGGTGCAGAAAGAAGCGAGAGCGGTTCAGAAAGAACCAACAGAGGTGCAGAAAGAGGCAAGAGGGGTGCAGGAAGAGGCAAGAGAAGTGGACAAAGAAGCAACAGAGGTGCAGAAAGAGGCAAGTGAACTGCAGAAAGAGGCAAGAGAGGTGCAGAAACAGGCAAGAGAGGTACAGAAAGGAGAGTGAGGTGCAGAAAGAGGCAACAGAGGTACAGAAAGAGGCAAGAGAGGTACAGAAAGAGGCAAGAGAGGTGCAGAAAGAAGACAGTGAGGTGCAGAAAGAAGACAGTGAGGTGCAGAAAGAGGCAAGTGAGGTGCAAAATGAAAGCATGAGGTGCAGAAAGAGGCAAGAGAAGTGCAGAAAGAGGCAAGTGAGATGCAGAAAGAGGCAAGTGAGATGCAGAAAGAGGCAAGTGAGGTGCAGAAAGAGGCAAGTGAGGTGCAGAAAGAGGCAAGAGAAGTGAAGAAAGGAGCAACAGAAGTACAGCAAGAGGCAAGAGAAGTGCATAAAGAGGCAGGGAGTTGTAGAAAGAGGCAAGAGAAACGCAGAAAGAGGCAAGACAGGTGCAGAAAAAGAGGTGCAGAAAGAGGCAAGAGAAGTGCAGAAAGAGGCAAGTGAGGTGCAGAAAGAGGCAAGAGAAGTACAGAAAGAAAAGAGTGAGGTGCAGAAAGAGGCAAGAAAGGTGCAGAAAGAGGCAAGAGATGCGCAGAAAGAGGGAAGAGGGGTGCAGAAAGAGGCAAGAGGGTGTAGAAAGAGGCAAGAGGGTGTAGAAAGAGGCTAGAGGGGTACATAAAGAAGCAAAAGAGGTGCAGAAAGAAGCAGGAGCAGTGCAGAAAGAACCAACAGAGGTGCAGAAAGAGCCAAGAGGGGTGCAGAAAGAGGCAAGAGAAGTGTAGAAAGAAGCAACAGGGGCACAGAAAGAGGCAAGAGAAGTGGAAAACGAGGCAAGATAGGTGTAGAAAGAAGCAACAGAGGTGCAGAAAGAGGCAAGTGGACTGCAGAAAGAGGCAAGAGAGGTGCAGAAACAGGCAAGAGAGGTGCAGAAAGACGAAAGAGTGGTGCAGAAAGAGGCAAGAGGGGTGCAGAAAGAAGCAAGTGAGGTGCAGAAAGAGGCAAGAGTAGTGAATAAAGAGGCAAGAGAAGTGCAGAAAGAAGCAACAGAGGTGCAGAAAGAGGCAAGTGAAGTGCATAAAGAGGGAACAGTGGTGCAGAAAGAAGAGAGTGAGGTGCAGAAAGAGGCAAGTGAGGTTCAAAAGAGGCAAGAGAGGTACAGAAAGAGGCAAGAGAGGTACAGAAAGAGGCAAGAGAGGTGCAGAAAGCAGTCAGTGAGGTGCAGAAAGAGGCAACTGAGGTGCAAAAGAAGCATGAGAGGTGTAGAAAGAGGCAAGAGAAGTGTACAAAGAAGCAAGCGAATGCAGAAAGAAGCTACAGAGGTGCAGAAATAGGCAAGAGAAGTTCATAAAGAGGCAAGAGAGTTGTAGAAAGAGGCAAGAGAAATACAGAAAGAGGCAAAAGAAGTACAGAAAGAGGCAAGAGAACTGTAGAAAGAGGCAAGAGAAGTGCAGAAACAGGCAGGAGAGGTGTTGAAAGAGGAAAGATTGGTGCAGAAAGAGGGAAGAGGGGTACAGAGAGAAGCAAGAGATGTGCAGAAAGAAGCAAGAGAAGTGCAGAAAGAAGCAACAGAGGTGCAGAAAGAGGCACCTGAGCTGCAAAAAGAAGCATGAGCGGTACAGAAAGAGGCAAGAGAGGTGCAGAAAGAAGCAAGAGAAGTGCAGAAAGAAGCAACAGAGGTGCAGAAAGAGGCAAGAGAAGTGCAGAAAGAGGCAAGTGAGGTGCAGAAAGAGGCAAGAGAGGTACAGAAAGGAGAGTGAGGTGCAGAAAGAGGCAACAGAAGTGCAGAAAGAGGCAAGTGAGGTTCAAAATGAGTCTAGAGAGGTGCAGAAAGAGGCAACAGAAGTGCAGAAAGAGGCAAGTGAGGTTCAAAAGGAGTCTAGAGAGGTGCAGAAAGAGGCAAATGAGGTGCAGAAAGAGGCAAGAGAAGTCCATAAAGAGGCAAGAGAAGTGCATAAAGAGGTAAGAGAAGTGCAGAAAGAGGCAAGAGAAGTACAGAAAGAGGCAAGAGGGGTGCAGAAAAAGATAGTGAGGTGCAGAAAAGGAAAGAGAAGTGCAGAAAGAGGCAAGAGAGGTACAGAAAGAAAAGAGGTGCAGAAAGAGGCAAGAGAGGGTGCAGAAAGAGGCAATAGAGGCACAGAAAGAGGGAAGAGGGGTGCAGAAAGAGGCAAGAGGGGTGTAGAAAGAGGCAAGAGGGATACATAAAGAAGCAAAAGAGGTGCAGAAAGAAGCGAGAGCGGTTCAGAAAGAACCAACAGAGGTGCAGAAAGAGGCAAGAGGGGTGCAGGAAGAGGCAAGAGAAGTGGACAAAGAAGCAACAGAGGTGCAGAAAGAGGCAAGTGAACTGCAGAAAGAGGCAAGAGAGGTGCAGAAACAGGCAAGAGAGGTACAGAAAGGAGAGTGAGGTGCAGAAAGAGGCAACAGAGGTACAGAAAGAGGCAAGAGAGGTACAGAAAGAGGCAAGAGAGGTGCAGAAAGAAGACAGTGAGGTGCAGAAAGAAGACAGTGAGGTGCAGAAAGAGGCAAGTGAGGTGCAAAATGAAAGCATGAGGTGCAGAAAGAGGCAAGAGTAGTGCAGAAAGAGGCAAGTGAGATGCAGAAAGAGGCAAGTGAGATGCAGAAAGAGGCAAGTGAGGTGCAGAAAGAGGCAAGTGAGGTGCAGAAAGAGGCAAGAGAAGTGAAGAAAGGAGCAACAGAAGTACAGCAAGAGGCAAGAGAAGTGCATAAAGAGGCAGGGGAGTTGTAGAAAGAGGCAAGAGAAACGCAGAAAGAGGCAAGACAGGTGCAGAAAAAAGAGGTGCAGAAAGAGGCAAGAGAAGTGCAGAAAGAGGCAAGTGAGGTGCAGAAAGAGGCAAGAGAAGTACAGAAAGAAAAGAGTGAGGTGCAGAAAGAGGCAAGAAAGGTGCAGAAAGAGGCAAGAGATGCGCAGAAAGAGGGAAGAGGGGTGCAGAAAGAGGCAAGAGGGGTGTAGAAAGAGGCAAGAGGGGTGTAGAAAGAGGCTAGAGGGGTACATAAAGAAGCAAAAGAGGTGCAGAAAGAAGCAGGAGCAGTGCAGAAAGAACCAACAGAGGTGCAGAAAGAGCCAAGAGGGGTGCAGAAAGAGGCAAGAGAAGTGTAGAAAGAAGCAACAGGGGCACAGAAAGAGGCAAGAGAAGTGGAAAACGAGGCAAGATAGGTGTAGAAAGAAGCAACAGAGGTGCAGAAAGAGGCAAGTGGACTGCAGAAAGAGGCAAGAGAGGTGCAGAAACAGGCAAGAGAGGTGCAGAAAGACGAAAGAGTGGTGCAGAAAGAGGCAAGAGGGGTGCAGAAAGAAGCAAGTGAGGTGCAGAAAGAGGCAAGAGTAGTGAATAAAGAGGCAAGAGAAGTGCAGAAAGAAGCAACAGAGGTGCAGAAAGAGGCAAGTGAAGTGCATAAAGAGGGAACAGTGGTGCAGAAAGAAGAGAGTGAGGTGCAGAAAGAGGCAAGTGAGGTTCAAAAAGAGGCAAGAGAGGTACAGAAAGAGGCAAGAGAGGTACAGAAAGAGGCAAGAGAGGTGCAGAAAGCAGTCAGTGAGGTGCAGAAAGAGGCAACTGAGGTGCAAAAAGAAGCATGAGAGGTGTAGAAAGAGGCAAGAGAAGTGTACAAAGAAGCAAGCGAATGCAGAAAGAAGCTACAGAGGTGCAGAAATAGGCAAGAGAAGTTCATAAAGAGGCAAGAGAGTTGTAGAAAGAGGCAAGAGAAATACAGAAAGAGGCAAAAGAAGTACAGAAAGAGGCAAGAGAACTGTAGAAAGAGGCAAGAGAAGTGCAGAAACAGGCAGGAGAGGTGTTGAAAGAGGAAAGATTGGTGCAGAAAGAGGGAAGAGGGGTACAGAGAGAAGCAAGAGATGTGCAGAAAGAAGCAAGAGAAGTGCAGAAAGAAGCAACAGAGGTGCAGAAAGAGGCAAGTGAGGTGCAGAAAGAGGCAAGTGAGGTACAGAAAGAAGAGTGAGGTGCAGAAAGAGGCAACAGAAATGCAGAAAGAGGCAAGTGAGGTGCAGAAAGAGGCATGAGAGGTACAGAAAGAAGAGTGAGGTACAGAAAGAGGCAACAGAAGTGCAGAAAGAGGCAAGTGAGGTGCAAAAGGAGTCTAGAGAGGTACAGAAAGAGGCAAGAGAGGTACAGAAAGAGGCAAGAGAGGTGCAGAAAGAAGACAGTGAGGTGCAGAAAGAGGAGAGAGGTGCAGAAAGAAGCAAGTGAGGTGCAGAAAGAGGCAAGAGAGGTGCAGAAAGGAGAGAGATGCAGAAAGAGGCAAGCGAAGTGCAGAAAGAGGCAAGTGAGGTTCAAAAAGAGGCAAGAGAGGTACACAAAGAGGCAAGAGAGGTACATAAAGAGGCAAGAGAGGTACAGAAAGAGGCAAGAGAGGTGCAGGAAGAAGACAGTGAGGTACAGAAAGAGGCACCTGAGCTGCAAAAAGAAGCATGAGCGGTGCAGAAAGAGGCAAGAGAAGTGCAGAAAAAGCAGGTGTGGTGCAGAAAGAGGCAAGAGAGGTGCAGAAAGAGGCAAGAGAAGTGCAGAAAGAAGAGAGTGAGGTGCAGAAAGAGGCAAGAGAGGTGCAGAAAGAGGCAAGAGGTGCAGAAAGAGGAAGAACGTTGCAGAAAGAGGAAGAAAGGTGTAGAAAGAGACAAGAGAGGGGCAGGCCCCGCCCCCTTCCTTTACCACTCTGCAAACGCGCCCCCTGGTGCGTTTGCAGATGGGGAACGAATTCCCCTTGAATACTGGGGGTCCCTGGGGGCCAACTAACCCACAGTATGTGCCAGGGGGCTGCGTTGCAGAGAGGTGTTCTGAGGCCACGCCCCTTTTTACACCTCTCTGCAACGCGAAGATTCATCAACCGGCGTCAAAGTTATTGGAAATAGAATGTTGCGGATTTCCTATGGAAAATAGGTCCTAACTATAACTATCTACTGGCGACCGCCAGTAGATAATATATATATAGATATCTATGGCGTGTCGCCAGTAGATAGTTATAGTTAGACCTATTTCCATGGAAATCCAGCAACATTCTATTTGAAATAACGTTGGCGCCAGCTGACGAATCTTCGCGAAATTTTCCAACTTGTTGGGGCGCTCCGGTCCGCTCCTATCCTGAAAGTCTCGGGGTGATTCGCTCAAGCGGGGGCTGAGAAAAGGGGGGTCCCAAAACGTGTTTTCCCATTCATTTTTCCATAGGAACCGCTCATCGCGGCTACAGCCCGAACTGCTGAACGGAATTACACCAAATTTGGCAAAGAGGCAGCCCTTGGTTCAGACTCCGTGCCTTTGCTTAAATGGTGTAAACTGCTCAGTAGTTCCTGAGAAAATCACGAGTAAAATCACATATATATCTATGGCTGCGTCGGATCCGCGCACCCTGAGCGCACCCTGCGCGTACCGTCCCGATCACGAGCTGCATGCTAATTGGCTGTCAACTGGCTGTCAACACTCCAAATCAGGAAGTTTGGCAGCCATTTTGTCCCTCGGTAGAACCGAGGCAGAAGAAACAAGTGCGCAAAACGCACAAAGGGGCAGGGTAGAAACACCTGACCCCTAGTGTGCTCAGGGGTCCCACAAGGACCCCTGGGCAGAAAAAGCATTTTTTTTTTTTAAACGGCGGGATGCGCTTAGGGTGCGCGGATCCCGCCGATAAAAACAAAATCAAAGCGCGTCTCCTGCACTTGATAGCTATTTTGCCCTCGGGTGGCCCAAGTCCCGGGGCATGCGGGGGTGGGTTTATATCTTATGTGGGGGCCTCCAAGGCCCCCAAGCCCCGGGGACCGCCACCCCCCGGGCTTCTTTTAAATTAGTTGTGTGGGGGCTCCAGCCCCCACACGCACCGGGACCGCCACCTCCCCGGGCACTAAATCTTTAAATATGGGGGTCCGTTACAGACTCCCGAGCCCCGGGACCACCACCTCCCGGGCTTTGCAATGTTGGGAGGGGGCTGCGCGGCCCTCCTGGAGCCTGTGGTGGCTCTGGGGACCGCCACCCCCAGGGCCGGCTCCTGCAGTGTCCCGGGGTGCCTACCTCGGGACACTGTAGTTTGCTATGACAGGACGGGAGCCTCGTGGCTCCCGTCCTGTCATAGCAAACTGCTTTGGATATTGGAAGAGAGCAGGGAAACCTGCTCTCTCTTCAAAATTAAAGCAAATTGCTTTTCTGACACGGGGAGCTGCATGTTAGCAGCTCCCCATGTGGAAAGCAATGCCGGCTCCCGCAGGACGCGTGGAGCCGGCGAGACCGTGGGGGATTGGGGACCCCCACAGTCCCCAACGGAGAGGGCCAGCCCCGGGGATGGGGTCCCGGGGCTACAAGTGGCCCGGGAGGGGGGCCACGCGGCCCCCCTCCATAAAACAAAAAAGAAAATCTAGCCATGCCCCGGGGGATGGGGTCCCCGGGGCCGGAATTGGCCACGGCAGGGGGCCAACGCGGCCCCTTCCCGTTCATTTTTTTTTACATTAAAAGGGGTCAGGCCCTGGGGATGGGGTCCCCAGGGCCCAAAATAGAAAGAAGGGGGCCACACAGCCCCTCTTCCAGAAAACAAAAACACGCGATCGTGCCGAGGCCCCGCCTCCTCCCAGCAACACTCTGCAAACGGGCCCTGTGGTGCGTTTAAGTTGGGAAATGAATTCCCTTCAAGACTGGGGGTCCCTGGGGCCAACCAGCCCACCAGGTACCTCCAGTAAGCGCCACAGGGCTGGGTTGCAGAGAGGTGGTCCAGGCCACGCCCCTTTTACACCTCTCTGCAACGCAGCTCTGTGGCGCTTTTGGAGGTACATGGTGGGCTACTTGGACTCCAGGGACCCTCAGGATTCAAGGGGAGTTAATCCTCAACTTAAAACGCGCCACGGGGCGCGTTTGCACAGTGGTGAAGGGAGGGGGCGGGGCTTCAGGTGACATGTGTGCAAACAGGCCCCGTGGCGCGTTTAAAGATGGGGAATTAAATCCTTCATCCTGAGGGTCTCTGGGCCAACTAGCCCACCAGGTACGTCCAGAAAGCACCACAGAGCTGCGTTGCAGAGAGGTGTAAAAGGGCGTGGCCTCTGAACACCTCTCTGCAACGCAGCTCCCTGGTGCATACTGGAGGTACAGGGTGGGCTAGTTGGACCCCAGGGACCTCATGATTCAAGGGAACTTAACTCTCAACTTAAAATGTGCCACGGGGCGCGTTTGCACAGTGGTGAAGGGAGGGCGAGGCATGTTATTGTTAGAAATTAGCATTTAAAAACCTTTGAAATTCACTTAAAAACCATAGGTTTCAGGCACGTTATAGTTAGAAATTAGCATTTAAAAAACCTTTGAAATTCACTGAAAAAACCATAGGTTTCAGACACGTTATAGTTAGAAATGAGCATTTAAAAACCTTTGAAATTCACTGAAAAAACCATAGGTTTTAGGGACAGTTATAGTTAGTTGGACATTGCACTCGTACAAAACCTCGTGAAATTCCCTCGCTATAGTTAGTTCAGGTAACTATAACTCGCGCCCCCGCAATGCACTGCTGATGACGCTCACATATTACATCACTCATGACATGGTCAGTGACGTCCCAAAACATGTTTTCCCCATGCAATTTTCCATAGGAACCTTTAGTCGCAGCTACAGCCCGAACTGCTGAACGGAATTACACCAAATTTTGCAAAAAGGTAGCCCTTGGTTCAGAGTCGTGCCTTTTGGTTAAATGGTTCAAATCCGTTCAGTAGTTCCTGAGAAATTTGAAAAAGAAAACACATATATATCTGGGCGGAGCCTAACCACACATGTCATCGTGAGATCTGATTGGCTGTCAGCACTTCATCCTGGAATTGCTGGCAGCCATCTTGGGACCAATATAAATGATAGTACCCCATTGAAATGCATTGTAGTGAATCGAAGATTTTGAGGGTTACCAAAAGGAGAACTATAAAGGGTGATAACAGACTTTAGTTACATTAGAATTCATTTGTTGATGGTACCATACTAATTTCAGGAATTGTGGTGTGTTCTAAGGTGATTTTACCCTGTGAAAAACCTTCTGCTGGGATATCATGAATCATGTTTGAGAGAAAAATATTTTCACATGCTTGTCCCATACAGTTTTGGAAGGTGCTCCAGAAGCTAAAATGTGAGCATATTTTCTGTAAATTCACATTATCTTTCTCAGTCATGTGAGAATGAAGTCTGACATTCTCAGTAAAACATGTACATCCAACAAGGGCAGAGACTGTCAGTTGATTCCTTTGTGTTCTACTGCAGCTTCCCAGAGTGTTCTAAAGAACAACTAGAGTGCTAACAGCCTTACTTATGACAAAAGTATTGCACACCTGAAGCCATCCTGATTGGAATAAAGTGGTAACACTTAAAACATTTAATTTAAAAAGGAACAAAATGATGGGGTTCATTTTGTCATAGAAATTATGGTTAGTGCTGTAGAAAGAAAAATTAGGACATGTTTCAAGTGTGATCTCAAATATCTTCCTGTTATATTTCAACAGGAGCAGCCTGTCAGTTGATGCCTTTGTGTTCTACTGCAGCTTCCCAGAGTGTTCTAAAGAACAACTAGAGCGCTAACAGTCTTACTTATGACAAAATGATGGCACACCTGAAGCCATCTTGATTGGAATAAACTGGTAACACTTAAAACATTTAATTTAAAAGGAACAAAATGAGGGCGTTCATTTTGCCATAAAAATTATGGTTAGTGCTGCAGAAAGAAAATTTAGGGCATGTTTTAAGTGAGATCTCAAATCCTCTTCTATTTCATTAGAAAATTCTGACATGCAGACTGAAACAATCACTTTCAATACCAGCAGTAGACTTCCAGTTAACTCCCTGGTGAGCAGTACCTTTACTACAGTGATCTAATGAACAACTAGAGTGCTAACATTCTGAATTTATGGCAAATGTGTGACACATCTGAATGCCTTCTTGATGGAATCAAAGTAAAAACTGAAAGCATTTCCTACTGAGGAGACTGCAGTAAATGACTGAAATTAGGAAACTTCATAACAAATAAGTCTCCCAAGATGGCCATCAGAGGAAAAAAAGAGCCGAAATGTAGCACAAATATCACCCAGATGTAGCCCACATATAGCCCAATGACAGAAGTGTGCAAAACACTTTTTATTTTTAGTTTTTCTGCAGTTTTATATATGCAAACTGGTCAGGTATTGAGCGTTACATCTTACTTGGACCCCTTTATTGCGTATTTTGCACAAAGTACATGAGATTGATCTTGCGAAACATTGAACTTTACGATTCTGTTAACCTGAAGTTGCTCTGAACCGGGCTTTGTAACACCCATTTTTACCTACTAGTTTTAATTAATTCTCACTGTATTGTATTAGGAAAGAGGATTTACTGTTTTTATGTACACTTTTATGATCTACGTTTCTAAATCAGATCAAATAAAGTTTAATGAATTCTATGGCAGGACGGAGGCGAGGATTATGGATATCTTTCCTCACTTCATTTGCATAGCAGTTCAAAGAAAACGTAACACAACAATCATTAAACAAAAGACTACACAACCCATGAACCATTAGGGGGGTAGTCTCCAAGGCAACTATAGTCCAATCATATCACAGTCCATCGTATATAATATCGTGACGTCCCTTCCGCTTCCTCTTTCTTTCACTGCTCGCCAGTTAAGTGCATTCCTTACATTCTTGGCTTAATCTGACGTTGTTGCTGTTTGTATAGCGGTTTCTTGTGCACGTTATTAGCATTATTGCCTTGGTATTGTTTTCATATTCCCTGCGCAGCAGGCTCTTGCCCGAGCGCGTTCTCCCCTCGCAGTTTCTCCCGCTGTGTGCTCTGCGCGCGGTGAGATCCTGTCAGGCGCGTCTGGCCCGAGCGAGGCAGCTCCGTCGAGTGCTCCCGCTGGTCTTAACGCGCGTTTCGGAATCCGGTCACTCCTTTAGTGTCCGCTTGATTCCCGACCAACCCTCGCCTAATTTTGACACCGCTACGCGGTGATTTCCCCATACGGCCACGTTAGTGACCAGCGCCACCTGGTGGTGGAAATTGGTATTGCGCCACCGTCTATTCTTATAACAGCTTCGGGGAAAGCCCAGCTGTTGGAGCACTGGCGAGGGGGCTGTCTTAAGGATTTTAAGGGCATTTGTTCTGTGCTCACACCCTCTGCTATCATGTCTTCTCCAGAAGACCATTTTTACTCCTCCTACCAGGAAGTGGAGGAGGAATGGCCCCCCAACTTCTCCCTCCAGCAGTGGACCAAGCCCTCTCTCTGGCTATTTCTAGGGCGCTGGCTCCTCTTAGGGATCAGGTTGATAAGCTGGCGAAAAGCATCCCTGGGGTGTTCAGTGACCCAGATCTGGTGGTGGCGGGTCCAAGTAGCTCCCAGATGGGGAATAAAAGGGCCGTTAAGCATAACGTGGGCACTTGGAAGGATTTGATAAATTTACGGAGACCTTCCTCAAGAGTGCGCGAACGCTAAAACATGCACCCTGCCAGGAGGAGGAGGGGCCCGGAGAAAATTGCGACACTGTCACCACTATTGTAGACCCCGACGGCGGGTTTCCCTTAGAGGGAGAGGGTGTATCGGAGGACGATTTCTCCTCCGATGAGGATAAGGACTCGGGCGTCCCTGGCGTCCAGAGTCCCACTCCTCTCAGTCCCTGGTTGGGGACGGGGTCCACTCGGACATGTTCGAGCCTACCCAAATTTACAATCCTAGGTCGGCAGAGTGGACACCTGACGCCAAAGTGACAGAGTATGTGGTGGGGAAAATCCATCAACCCCTTGAAAGGGAGGTCAGGAATAGGATGAGGGGAGAATGCCCCAGGCCCTCACTGAAGGGGAAGGTGGCACACACACCTGAAATTGATGAGAAACTATGTACCTTTTTCTCCAAGTATATGAGGGATCCCAAGAAAGGAATTGATAGGTCTTGGACGTGGTAGGGCCCTTGACCCAAATTATTCAATTGACGGAGCGTTCCAAAGAGTCAGGATCCCCTTTGTCCACGGATATTGTGGCTGGTTGGGCGCACTACCCTAAACCCTAAAACACTACCCCCTCCACTACCCAAACTCCACTGCACTACCCTAAAACACTACCCACAGCACGACACCCTACACTACCCAAACATAACTGCACTACCCTAAACCCTAAAACACTACCACCAGCACGACTCCCTACACTACCCAAACACCACTGCACTACCCTAAACCCTAAAACACTACCCCCAGCACGACTCCCTACACTACCCAAACATCACTGCACTACACTAAACCCTAAATATACCCCCAGCATGACCTCCCACACTACACAAATACCACTGCACTACCCTAAACCCTAAAACACTAACCCCAGCATGACCCCCTACACTACCCAAACACCACTGCACTACCCTATACCCTAAAACACGACCCACTACACTACACAAACACGACTGCACTACCCTAAACCCTAAAACACTACCCATAGCATGACCCCTTCACTACACAAACACCACTGCACTGCCCTAAACCCTAAAACACTACCCCAGCACTACCCCCTACACTACCCAAACACCACTGCACTACCCTAAACCGTAAAACACTACCCCCAGCACAACTCCCTACACTACCCAAACACCACTGCACTACCCTAAACCCTAAATCTACCCCCAGCACGACCCCCTACACTACCCAAACACCACTTCACTACCCTAAACCATAAAACACTACCCCCAGCATGACCCCCTACACTACACAAACACCACTGCACTACCCTAAACCACTACCACCAGCATGACCCCTACAATACTCAAACACCACTGCACTACCCTAAACCCTTTAACACTACCCCAGCACGACCCCCTACACTACCCATACACCACTGCACTACCCTAAACCCTAAAACACTACCCCCAGCACGACCCCCTACACTACTGCACTACCCTAAACCCTAACACTACCCCCAGCACGGCCCCCTACACTACCCAAACACCACTGCACTACCCTAAACCCTAAAACACTACCCCCAGCACGACCCCCTACACCACCAAAACACCACTGCACTACCCTAAACCCTAGAAAAGAAACCCCCACCCCATGCCCAATCACCCTTACCTCTCACTCCTCATGGTTCCTCTCTCCTCGTGGTTCCTGCTTCACGTCATCTCTGAGGGGCGGTGCACGTCGTTGTGAGGAAACGGAACAGCCTCTGTTTCCTTACAACAACATGGATCGTCTACATGTTTTTTAGAATGCATGGTCATTTACCATACATACATTTACAACAAAATTTGTTGTAAAGGCATGCGTGGTAAATGAACATGCGTTCTAAAAAAATGCGTAGTAATGACTTCGTGATGTACAACGCATGCGTGGTAATGCATGCGTAGTAATGGTATCGCAAAGTAAAAAGTCGTTGTAACGGCTGTTTACCGATCGAAGCTGGCCCCTGTTCTTCAGTGAGACGTTTATTTGATTAATTAGGAGGAAGGAATGTGTTTTTTACCGAAAAGTGCATTCCCGGCTGTTGTATTGTGAAAGTGTCCGCGTGGCCTGGTTTCACTTCCGGTGAGAGAGTGGAAGAGTCTGTTTGGATCTAAAGGAGTTCTGTTGTTGGACGGGGCCGGCGCGACATGTCATCAGAAAACATAGCTAATGGAAAGCGTCCTCCCTGAAGTGTGGAGCAGTGCCATGAGAGGTCAACGAGTGTGCGTCCCACCGCAGTATGACCGTACCGCGTGACCCATGTGCCACCTCCAGGGTACGGATATATATATATTCACTGAAAAAAACATAGGTTTTAGGGACAGTTATAGTTAGTTGGACATTGCACTCGTACAAAACCCGTGAAATTCCCCCGTTATAGTTAGTTCAGCTAACTATAACTCGCGCCCCCGCAATGCAATGCACTGCTGATGACGTCACATATTACATCACTCATGACATGGTCAGTGACATCACTGATGACATCACTGATGACATCATCCAGTGACTGTGTGTTTCTGTAAAGTTTAAATATTCTTAATATATATAGGGAAAGGCGTATTGAAGAATGAGTGGGTCTATAAGTGTCTGTATGGATGATTTAGTAGGTGCATGACTAACTCTATAAGTGAGTGATTAAACGTATCTTACTGAATGCATGGGTTAGTGACTAAACTGGGTGAATGTCTGTATCCGTCTGTCTGTTGCTGTGTAAGTGGCTGCATGGGTTTGTGAATAGCTACATGAGTGTCTATATAAGTTATTGATTGGTTGTCTGAGTATCTGTGTGGGTGCCTGAGTGTTTGTATGGGTGGGGTGTGTGCGACTCTGTGCATAGATGTGTGAGTGGGTGATTCACTGGGTGGATGGTATCAAGAGTGCATCTGTGATAGACTGTATGGGTGGGTAAGTGTGTGTAAGAGTGTGTTAGTGAGTGAAAGTATGTCCCAGTGGTACATGTGTGAGTAACTACATATGTGAAAGGCAGTATATATGTGTGTTGGAGTATATAAATAGCTATAAGCTGAGTGTGTGATTGTGAGAGTGACTGTATGGATGAGTGTGTGCTTATATCAGTGATTGTATAAGAGCGTAAGAATGTGCTAGTATTTGTATGAGTAAGTGAGCTGGTGTGTGTATAACTGTATAGGTGAGTAAATGGCAGTGTGTTTAATTATTTGCATGACTGACTAGGTGTGTGAGTACCTCTATGGATGAGTGGCGGTGTTGGAGTGTCTATATAGGAGTATGAGTGCATATGATAGTCCTGTACTGAGTGACCGTAAGTATGAGTGACTGCACGGGTGAGTGAGTGGATGTGTGTGTAGACCTAAGAATCAGTGAGTGGGTATGTAGTTATTGGTGTTGGAGTGTCTCATGGTTTTGCGAATGGCAGCCTGTAATTTAGAGTGGGTATATCAAAAGTTATATTAGGGTGTGAGGAGGTGCATCAGATTATCACGTGGATGATGTCATCAGTGATGTCATCAGTGATGTCATTTGAGATGTCATCAGTGATGTCATCAGTGATGTCACTGACCATGTCATGAGTGATGTAATATGTGACGTCATCAGCAGTGCATTGTGAGGCGCGAGTTATAGTTAGCTGAACTAACTATAACGGGGGAATTTCACTGGTTTTGTACGAGTGCAATGTCCAACTAACTATAACTGTCCCTAAAACCTATGGTTTTTTCAGTGAATTTGTAAGGTTTTTTAAATGCTAATTTCTAACTATAACGTGCCTGAAACCTATGGTTTTTTCAGTGAATTTCAAAGGTTTTTTAAATGCTAATTCCAAACTATAACATGTCTGAAACCTATGGTTTTTTTCAGTGAATTTCAAAGGTTTTGTAAATGACAATTTTTAAATGTATTAATTGTTATATTTATTTTTTTGATACTGATTTACTACATTTTTTTAAACTATTAATTTTGACACATTTTATTTTTTAAATTACATTGTAATTACATTATACATTACATTACAAAATATACTTTCTCAGAATGAATTACTTTAGTTTAAATACTTTGCAAATAGGCAATAGACTTTTAAGTACAGTAGTTACAGTTGTTGCAATGGGCAACACAATTTCAAACACAATGCAACATTGAGCTCAATGTGAATTTCTAGTTAAATGCAATTAGTTACTTTATGGATTACTTTTTCTAACCACAGGACTGGATCCTAGATTCAGTCCTGGGACATCTCCTGTAAACAGTTGAGTAAAAGCGCTTTGGTTACAGCAGTGATTTGTATGGAATATTATTGTATTTTAAAAGTTGACACTTAGATACTTTTTCACATAGAATCACCAATGTTATCCTATGGGAGGAAATTCACTTAGCAGGTAAGTAGTGTTATCGTTACTTTTTCTTACTCAGTGGTGGATCCTGGATCCAGCACTGGTGCATCTCCTGTAAACAGTTGAAAGAATGCGTTTAAGTCATACTAGGCGATTTTTAAGGAATATTTGTAGTTTGTGAAAATCGACACTGAAACTTTTCTGCTGAAAACCAGTCAATGGATTCCTATGGAAGGAAATACAAGTTACTGGTAAGTACGGTTAAAATTACTTTTCAGGATCAGTACTGGGCTCAAAGATGCAGCACTGAGGTCTCTCCTGATAACAGGTGAGTAAATCGGAATTCGTAGTTCGGCTGATTTTAGAGGAATCTTTGCACAATGGTGAAGGAAGGGGGTGGGGCCTGAGGTGACATGTCTGCAAACACGCCCTGTGGCGCGTTTTAAGTTGGAGAATTAATTCCTCCTCAATCCCGAGGGTCCCTAGGGGCCAACTAGCCCACCAGATACCTCCAGTATGCGCCAGAGAGCTGCGTTGCAGAGAGGTGTTCAGAGGCCACGCCCCTTTTATAACACTCTGCAACGCAGCTCCGTGGCGTTTACTGGAGGTACCTGGTGGGCTAGTTGGCCCTCAGGGACCCCTCAGGATTGAAGAGGAATTAATTCCTGAACTTAAAACACGCCACAGGGCCTGTTTGCACACATGTCACCTGAAGCCCCGCCCTCCCTTCACCACTGTGCAAACGCACCCCGTGGCGCGTTTTAAGTTGGGGATTAACGCCCTTGAATCCTGAGGGTCCCTGGAGTCCAAGTAGCCCACCATGTACCTCCAAAAAGCGCCACAGAGCTGCGTTGCAGAGAGGTGTAAAAAGGGGCGTGGCCTCAGAACACCTCTCTGCAACGCAGCCCCCTGGCGCATCCTGGAGGTTCCTGGTGGGCTAGTTGGCCCTCAGGGACCCACAGTATTCAAGGGGAATTGTCTCTCTGCAAACGCGCCAGGGGCGCGTTTGCAGAGTGCTGGAAGGAGGGGGCGTGGCCTCCGGCTCGATGCCGGTCTTTTTTTTTTTAGAAAGGGGGCTGTGTGGCCCCCCTTGTTTTTCTAATTTCTTGGCCCTGGGAACCCCATCCCCCAGGGCCTGCCCCCTAATATCTTTTTTAAAAAATGTTATGGGGGGGGGGTGTGTTGCCCCCCTCCTTAGGCCACTTATGGCCCCGGAGACCCCATCCCCCGGGGCTGGCCCTCTCCGTTGGGGACCGTGGGGGGGTCCCCAATCCCCCCACGGTCCTGCCGGCTCCCCGCGTCCTTCGGGAGCCGGCATCGCTTTTCCACATGGGGAGCTGCTAAGATACAGCTCCCCGTGTGGAAAGCAATCGCTTTCGTTTTGGAAGAGAGAGCAGGTTTCCTGCTCTCTCTTCCAAAACCAAAGCAGTTTGTATGACAGGACGGGAGCCGCGAGGCTCCCGTCCTGTCATAGCAAACTACAGTGTCCCGGGGGTAGGCATCCCGGGACACTGCAGGAGCCGGCCCTGGGGGGTGGTGGTCCCCAGGGCCATCAAGGGCTCCAGGAGGGGGGCCGCGCGGCCCCCCTCCCTCCATTGGCAAAGCCCCGGGGAGGTGGTGGTCCCCGGGGCTCGGGGGTTCGTAACGGACCCCCATATTGAAATATTTAGTGCCTCGGGGAGGTGGCAGTCCCCGGTGTGTGTGGGGGGGCTGGAGCCCCCCACACGGGTCATAATATTTTTTTTTAAAAAGAAGCCCCGGGGGGTAGCGGTCCCCAGGGCTGCGGGAGGGCCGAGAGCCCTCCCGCACCATTATTTTTTTAAAGCCCCGGGGGGTGGCAGTCCCCGGGGCTTGGGGGGGCCTTAGAGGCCCCCCCTATAAAATATAAATTAAACCCCGCATGCCCCCGGGACTTCGCCCACCCGGGGGCAAAATAGCCTCGAAGCGCGCTCAAGGCCAGAGACTGTCAGTTGATTCCTTTGTGTTCTACTGCAGCTTCCCAGAGTGTTCTAAAGAACAACTAGAGTGCTAACAGCCTTACTTATGACAAAAGTATGGCACACCTGAAGCCATCTTGATTGGAATAAACTGGTAACACTTAAAACATTTAATTTAAAAGGGAACAAAATGATGGGGTTCATTTTGTCAGAGAAATTATGGTTAGTGCTGTAGAAAGAAAAATTAGGACATGTTTCAAGTGTGATCTCAAATATCTTCCTGTTATATTTCAACAGGAGCAGCCTGTCAGTTGATGCCTTTGTGTTCTACTGCAGCTTCCCAGAGTGTTCTAAAGAACAACTAGAGTGCTAACAGCCTTACTTATGACAAGAGTATGGCACACCTGAAGCCATCTTGATTGGAATAAACTGGTAACACTTAAAACATTTAATTTAAAAGGGAACAAAATGATGGGGTTCATTTTGTCATAGAAATTATGGTTAGTGCTGTAGAAAGAAAATTTAGGACGTTTCAAGTGTGATCTCAAATATCTTCCTGTTATATTTCAACAGGAGCAGCCTGTCAGTTGATGCCTTTGTGTTCTACTGCAGCTTCCCAGAGTGTTCTAAAGAACAACTAGAGTGCTAACAGCCTTACTTATGACAAAAGTATGGCACACCTGAAGCCATCTTGATTGGAATAAACTGGTAACACTTAAAACATTTAATTTAAAAGGGAACAAAATGATGGGTTTCATTTTGTCAGAGAAATTATGGTTAGTGCTGTAGAAAGAAAAATTAGGACATGTTTCAAGTGTGATCTCAAATATCTTCCTGTTATATTTCAACAGGAGCAGCCTGTCAGTTGATGCCTTTGTGTTCTACTGCAGCTTCCCAGAGTGTTCTAAAGAACAACTAGAGTGCTAACAGCCTTACTTATGACAAAAGTATGGCACACCTGAAGCCATCTTGATTGGAATAAACTGGTAACACTTAAAACATTTAATTTAAAAGGGAACAAAATGATGGGGTTCATTTTGCCATAGAAATTATGGTTAGTGCTGCAGAAAGAAAATTTAGGGCATGTTTTAAGTGAGATCTCAAATCCTCTTCTATTTCATTAAAAAATTCTGACATGCAGACTGAAACAATCACTTTCAATACCAGCAGTAGACTTCCAGTTAACTCCCTGGTGAGCAGTAGCTTTACTACAGTGATCTAATGAACAACTATAGTGCTAACATTCTGAATTTATGGCAAATGTGTGACACATCTGAATGCCTTCTTGATGGAATCAAAGTAAAAAACTGAAAGCATTTCCTACTGAGGAGACTGCAGTAAATGACGAAATTAGGAAACTTCATAACAAATAAGTCTCCCAAGATGGCCACCAGAGAAAAAAGAGCCCAAATGTAGCACAAATATCACCCAGATGTAGCCCACATATAACCCAATGACAGAAGTGTGCAAAACACTTTTTATTTTTAGTTTTTCTGCAGTTTTATATAGTGCAAACTGGTCAGGTATTGCAGCGTTACATCTTACTTGGACCCCTTATTGCGTATTTTGCATAAGTACATGAGATTGATCTTGCGAAACATTGAACTTTACGATTCTGTTAACCTGAAGTTGCTCTGAACCGGGCTTTGTAACACCCGTTTTTACCTACTGGTTTTAATTAATTCTCACTGTATTGTATTAGGAAAGAGGATTTACTGTTTTTATGTACACTTTTATGATCAATGTTTCTAAATCAGATCAAATAAAGTTTAATGAATTCAATGGCAGGACGGAGGTGAGGATTATGCATATCTTTCCTCACTTTATTTGCATAGCAGTTCAAAGAAAACGTAACACAACAATCATTAAACAAAAGACTACACAACCCATGAACCATTAGGGGGGTAGTCTCCAAGGCAACTATAGTCCAATCATATCACAGTCCATCGTATATAATATTGTGACGTCCCTTCCGCTTCCTCTTTCTTCACTGCTCATCAGTTAAGTGCATTCCTTACATTCTTGGCTTAATCTGACGTTGTTGCTGTTAGTATAGCGGTTTCTTGTGCACGTTATTAGCATTATTGCCTTGGTATTGTTTCATATTCCCTGCGCAGCAGGCTCTTGCCCGAGCGCGTTCTCCCCCTCGCAGTTTCTCCCGCTGTGTGCTCTGCGCGCGGTGAGATCCTGTCAGGCGCGTCTGGTCCGAGCGAGGCAGCTCCGTCGAGCGCTCCCACTGGTCTTTATGCGCGTTTGGGAATCCGGTCACTCCTTTAGTGTCCGCTTGATTCCCGACCAACCCTCGCCTAATTTTGACACCGCTACGCGGTGATTTCCCCACACGGCCACGTTAGTGACCAGCGCCACCTGGTGGTGGTAATTGGTATTGCGCCACCGTCTATTCTTATAACAGCTTCGGGGGAAAGCCCAGCTGTTGGAGCACCGGCGAGGGGGCTGTCTTAAGGATTTTAAGGGCATTTGTTCTGTGCTCACACCCTCTGCTATCATGTCTTCTCCAGAAGACCATTTTTACTCCTCCTACCAGGAAGTGGAGGAGGAATGGCCCCCCAACTTCTCCCTCCAGCAGTGGACCAAGCCCTCTCTCTGGCTATTTCTAGGGCGCTGGCTCCTCTTAGGGATCAGGTTGATAAGCTGGCGAAAAGCATCCCTGGGGTGTTCAGTGACCCAGATCTGGTGGTGGCGGGTCCAAGTAGCTCCCAGATGGGGAATAAAAGGGCCGTTAAGCATAACGCGGGGCACTTGGAAGGATTTGATAAACTTACGGAGACCTTCCTCAAGAGTGCGCGAACGCTAAAACATGCACCCTGCCGGGAGGAGGAGGGGCCCAGAGAAAATTGCGACACTGTCACCACTATTGTAGACCCCGACGGCGGGTTTCCCTTAGAGGGAGAGGGTGTATCGGAGGACGATTTCTCCTCCGATGAGGATAAGGACTCGGGCGTCCCTGGCGTCCAGAGTCCCACTCCTCTCAGTCCCCGGTTGGGGACGGGGTCCACTCGGACATGTTCGAGCCTACCCAAATTTACCATCCTAGGTCGGCAGAGTGGACACCTGAGGCCAAAGTGGCAGAGTATGTGGTGGGGAAAATCGATCAACCCCTTGAAAGGGAGGTCAGGAATAGGATGAGGGGAGAATGCCCCAGGCCCTCACTGAAGGGGAAGGTTGCACACACGCCTGAAATTGATGAGAAACTATGTACCTTTTTCTCCAAGTATATGAGGGATCCCAAGAAAGGAATTGATAGGTCTTGGACGTGGTAGGGTCCTTGACCCAAATTATTCAATTGACGGAGCGTTCCAAAGAGTCAGGATCCCCTTTGTTCACGGATATTGTGGCTGGTTGGGCGCACTACCCTAAACCCTAAAACACTACCCCTCCACTACCCAAACACCACTGCACTACCCTAAACCCTAAAACACTACCCCCAGCACGACACCCTACACTACCCAAACATAACTGCACTACCCTAAACCCTAAAACACTACCACCAGCACGACTCCCTACACTACCCAAACACCACTGCACTACCCTAAACCCTAAAACACTACCCCCAGCACGACTCCCTACACTACCCAAACACCACTGCACTAAACCCTAAATATACCCCCAGCATGACCTCCCACACTACACAAACACCACTGCACTACCCTAAACCCTAAAACACTACCCCCACCACGACCCCCTACACTACCCAAACACCACTGCACTACCCTAAACCCTAAAACACTAACCACAGCATGACCCCCTACACTACCCAAACACCACTGCACTACCCTATACCCTAAAACACGACCCCCTACACTACACAAACATGACTGCACTACCCTAAACCCTAAAACACTACCCACAAAATGACCCCCTTCACTACACAAACACCACTGCACTGCCCTAAACCCTAAAACACTACCCCAGCACTACCCCCTACACTACCCAAACACCACTGCACTAACATAAACCCTAAAACACTACCCCCAGCACAACCCCCTACACTACACAAACACCACTGCACTACCCTTAACCCTAAAACACTACCCCAGCACGACTCCCTACACTACCCAAACACCACTGCACTACCCTAAACCCTAAATCTACCCCCAGCACGACCCCCTACACTACCCAAACACCACTGCACTACCCTAAACCATAAAACACTACCCCCAGCATGACCCCCTACACTACTCAAACACCACTGCACTACCCTAAACCCTAAAACACTACCCCAGCACGACCCCCTACACTACCCATACACCACTGCACTACCCTAAACCCTAAAACACTACCCCCAGCATGACCCCCTACACTACACAAACACCACTGCACTACCCTAAACCCTAAAACACTACCCTCTACACTACACAAACACCACTGCACTACCCTAAACCCTAAAAAACTACCCCCAGCACGAACCCCTACACTACCCAAACACCACTGCACTACCCTAAACCCTAAAACACTACCCCCAGCAGTACCCCTACACTACCCAAACACCACTGCACTACCCTAAACCCTAAAACACTACCACCAGCATGACCCCCTACACTACGCAAACACCACTGCACTACCCTAAACCCTAAAACACTACCCCAGCACGACCCCCTACACTACCCATACACCACTGCACTACCCTAAACCCTAAAACACTACCCCCAGCACGACCCCCTACACTACTGCACTACCTTAAACCCTAAAACACTACCCCCAGCACGGCCCCCTACATTACCCAAACACCACTGCACTACCCTAAACCCTAAAACACTACCCCCAGCACGACCCCCTATACCACCCAAACACCGCTGCACTACCCTAAACCCTAGAAAAGAAACCCCCACCCCATGCCCAATCCCCCTTACCTCTCACTCCTCATGGTTCCTCTCTCCTCGTGGTTCCTGCTTCATGTCATCTCTGAGGGGCGGTGCACGTCGTTGTGAGGAAACGGAACAGCCTCTGTTTCCTTACAACGACATGGATCGTCTACATGTTTTAGAACGCATGGTCATTTACCATACATACCTTTACAACAAAATTTGTTGTAAAGGCATGCGTGGTAAATGAACATGCGTTCTAAAAAATGCGTAGTAATGCCTTTCGTGATGTACAACACATGCGTGGTAATGCATGCGTTGTAATGGTATCGCAAAGTAAAAAGTCGTTGTAACGGCTGTTTACCGATCGAAGCTGGCCCCTGTTCTTCAGTGAGACGTTTATTTGATTAATTAGGAGGAAGGAATGTGTTTTTTTACCGAAAAGTGCATTCCCGGCTGTTGTATTGTGAAAGTGTCCGCGTGGCCTGGTTTCACTTCCGGTGAGAGAGTGGAAGAGTCTGTTTGGATCTAAAGGAGTTCTGTTGTTGGACGGGGCCGGCGCGACATGTCATCAGAAAACATAGCTAATGGAAAGCGTCCTCCCTGAAGTGTGGAGCAGTGCCATGAGAGGTCAACGAGTGTGAGTCCCACCGCAGTATGACCGTACCGTGTGACCGATGTGCCGCCTCCAGGGTACGGGAGGCAGAAGCGGCATCGCAGGTCCTCTTGAAGACCGCTGTAGCACTAAATCTACATTTTGGTACTAGGGCATTTTAACTTTGTTGTTCCTGCCAGATACAAAGAGAAGATCCTGTGTTATTCAGTGCCCTCGTTACCTTCTTTGTGGGGGTGGTGCTTGGCACTTCGCTGCCCCGCCGGTGCACACGACTGGGCACCCCACCTCGTGTGCCATCTGCAGGGCCTCTGCCCTCGGATCACTGGTTTCGGTTTCTGGAGTGGCAACATAAACAGTTGCTCCCAAAGGACTAGCCTGAACACTTAGGTGAATATCCCCTGCACCAGCATTCCATGGAAATTCTTTCCTAGCTCTCCCACGTCAACGAGCACGGCTCCGCTTGCGACACCGTATGACGTCATCGGAGCCATAAGAGGACCTCGTCGGCATGCTGACGTCAGTTCCACCCATTTTTTCCGTGCCACCGAGGCAAACAGGGGACCGAGACATTTTCACATGTATACATAGTATAATAAATATATATATATTCACTGAAAAAACCATAGGTTTCAGGCACGTTATAGTTAGAAATTAGCATTTAAAAAACCTTAGAAATTCACTAAGCTGATGACATCACTGATGACATCTCAAATGACATCACTGATGACATCCGCGTCAAAATCTGATGCAACTCCTCACAAAAAAAAAAAAACCGGGAAGGGGGCCGCGCGGCCCCACTCCTGGGCCACTTCTGGCCCCGGGGACCCCATCCCCCAGGGCCTGGCCTGTCTGTTGGGGATCGTGGGGGGAGCCCCAATGCCCCCACGGTCCCGCCGGCTCCCCGCCTCCTGCGGGAGCCGGCATTGCTTCACACGGGGAGCTGCTAACATGCAGCTCCCCGTGTGGAAAGTACCTGGTTTGATTTTGGAAGCGAGAGCAGGAAACCTGTTCTCGCTTCCAAAATCCAAACCAGTGCTTAGCATGGCAGGACGGGAGCCGCACGGCTCCCGTCCTGCCATAGCAAACAGCAGTGTCCCGGGGGTGGGCACCCCGGGACACTGCAGGAGCCGGCCCTGGGGGTGGCGGTCCCCAGGGCCATCGAGGGCTCTTGGAGGGGGACCACGCGGCCCCCCTCCCAACTAGTGTACAGCCCCGGGGAGGTGGTGGTCCCCGGGGCGTGTTGGGGGGCTCGAGCCCCCCCACACAGGTTTATTAATTTTTTTTAAAAAGCCCCGGGGGGTGGCGGTCCCCGGGGCAGCGGGAGGCCGTGTGCCCCCGTGAATAATTAATAAAAGCCCCGGGGTGGTGGTCCCTGGGGCTTGGGGCCTTGGAGGCCCCCACACATTAAAAAGAAGCCCCGGGGGTTGGCGGTCCCTGAGGCTGCGGGAGGGCCGAGTGCCCTCCCGCACATAATGTTAAGAAAGCCCTGGGGGTGGCGGTCCCCGGGTGGCGGTCCTCGGGGCTGCGGGGGCCCCCGTGGGCCCCCGCATATATTTGTTACAAATGCCCCCGGGACCTGGCCCACCCGGGGGCCTAAATTAAATGGGCACCCCGGGACACTGCAGGAGCCGGCCCTGGGGGTGGCGGTCCCCAGGGCCATCGAGGGCTCTTGGAGGGGGACCACGCGGCCCCCCTCCCAACTAGTGTACAGCCCCGGGGAGGTGGTGGTCCCGGGGCGTGTTGGGGGCTCGAGCCCCCCACACAGGTTTATTAATTTTTTTTAAAAAGCCCCGGGGGGGTGGCGGTCCCCGGGGCAGCGGGAGGCCGTGTGCCCCCGTGAATAATTAATAAAAGCCCCGGGGGTGGTGGTCCCTGGGGCTTGGGGGGGCCTTGGAGGCCCCCCACACATTAAAAAAGAAGCCCCGGGGGTTGGCGGTCCCTGGGGCTGCGGGAGGGCCGAGTGCCCTCCCGCACATAATGTTAAGAAAGCCCTGGGGGGTGGCGGTCCCCGGGGTGGCGGTCCCCGGGGCTGCGGGGGCCCCCGTGGGCCCCCGCATATATTTGTTACAAATGCCCTCGGGACCTGGCCCACCCGGGGCCTAACTAAATGAAGCGCGGAGCCCGCGCTTCATTTTTTAAAATTTTGTCCGGATTCGCGCACCCAGCGCGATTCGGCCGATTTTTTTTTTTAAATGCTTTTTTTGGGCCTGAGGGTCCTTGTGGGACCCCCTGAGCAGGCCTAGGGGGTCAGGGTGTTTCTACCCTGCCCCCTTTTCTTGTTTTTTTATCTTTTTCCTCACCTTTTCTTTCTCCCTCGGTCCGAGCACAAGATGGCTGCCAACACTTCCTGGTTTGAAGTGTTGGCAGCCAATCAGAGCCAAGCTCGTGCTCGGGGATTAGGCTCCGCCCACATATATATATATTTATTCTTTAATATCTCAAAAACTACTGAACGGATTTACACTATTTAAAAACAAGCATTGGCATAGCCAATAGGTCTCGCTTTTGGGACCTTATAAGTATTTAGTTATGCAGCACAATATCTTGGTGCAACAACATCAACCGTTGCATGGCTAAATACTTATAAGGTCCCAAAGGCGAGACCTATTGGCTATGCCAATGCTTGTTAGTTTTCGTATTACAAAGAAGCCGCTGAAAGGCCAAGAACAACAACTCGAGCTGGGGAGCCTAAAGCAAGTAAAGCCAATAAACAGAAAGCCAAAAAATGTGAGCTACAAACCATAAAGCCAATGTGTGGAGACATGTAGAGCTATCACCATGGAATGTAATGTTGTCAGACCTAAAAGGGAATGTTGGAATTGGTAACTGAAAAAGCTGATGAGCGTTGAGCTGAGCTGGAGATGTCATGTTGAAAATAAAGCTTTTAATTAAGTATATGCTGTTCCTGGATGTTTATATTGGCGACGAGTTGAGGGAACTGTGCAGGGGGACAGTCCTGCGACATCTTCACCCCTGGATCAAGTACAAGGCAAGTAACTGGTGTAGTGTGGGGGTAATCTACACAATTAAGGAGCTTGATGTCTTCAACTGATCAATATCATTTAGTTGGGCTCTGTATGTTACACGTTCACTTTCAACGTGTTTA
Organism: Calotriton arnoldi; assembly: GCA_963921515.1. Lineage (NCBI taxonomy): Eukaryota > Metazoa > Chordata > Amphibia > Caudata > Salamandridae > Calotriton > Calotriton arnoldi. Next base: position 50,093 of record CAWUFW010018224.1, read on the forward strand.
TATTACGCCAAAATGTATATTTATTGAGCCCAACTGTGTACTGAAGGCACGTGCCTGCCTGTGTTTTGAATTTGGTGTTAAGTGTCATTAGCATGTATGCCTGCCTATGTCCTGAATTTAAAGACAAGCGGCATTAGCGTAAGTGTCTGCCCGAAGTTGAAGATGGTGCCATCGCTATGTATGTCTGCCTGTGGCTCAATTGGAAAATAACCGCCATTGAAGCGTGTGCCTGCCTGCGGCATCAGCGCGTCTGCCCGCAACCACAAAGGAAAGCCGGCACCGGCGCGATGCCAGTATCGACGCGGCGGAATTAGCATGTGTGCCATTTAAAGACAAGCGGCATTAGCGTACGTGCCTGCCCGAAGTTGAAGATGGTGCCATCGCCGGACTGCGAGGTTCTCTTCCTTGGCTCTCGCTCTGCCTGGCCTCTGGTTGCTAATTATTCAGAGCGAGGAGAGAGACGCGCACAGTGTGAGTGAGACGGATCTCTCTCAGGACATCTGCTGCAGCAGGAGAGGGAAGTGAGAGGAAGATGGCGATCCAACTCCTCCTCCGCTGGTGAGCAGACCCTGCACGAGAAGAATCCAGCTCACAAAACTTCACCGGCGGCTCCTCTCGCCCAAAAAACAACAAAGCACCGGCGAGAAGCTGCGTGGAGTCGCTAAAAAAAAACCCTACAGAGAAAGCGGTAGGAGAAGCAGAGCCCGCCTAAGTGCAGCGGCAGCAGTGGGCGTCCCGGGCAAGCTCTTGTAAGTTCCTTGCAATTATCCCCCATCTCCGATTGGTAATTGTGTATTTAAATAAATAAATGCAGCCCACGCGCTCAGGGAGAGCGAGCACGGCAGGAGGAGGGCTTTTTATGTCCAGACGGGAGATGGTTCATCTGGCTGGGGGGATTTTTCGCTGCTGGTGTTTCATGAGGTGGTTGTGGGAGGAATTGGTTTACAGAGACTCATGAGCGGGTATAGCGAAAACCCCGTGTGCAGTAGAGCTGCGGGCAGGGGTGGTTGTGTGTGCAGTGTGTGTTGTCTCTGTGTGGACTTGGATCTCAAACACATTAAGGGTCACGGATAGGAGAGAGAGAGAGAACAAGCATTGGCCGCGCGGCCGTAAAAGTGACGCGGCCTTGAAAGTGCGCGGCCGTGAAAGTGAAACTGAAGCACGCGAAAGTGAAAGCAGCTGCAGCGTCACGTCTGGCGAGTGGTGTGCGATGTGCGCGCACCATGACGAGAGAGGAAAGCCAGATGGCGCCTCTGCTCGTCACTGTGCACGTAACCGCACGCTCTATGCCACCCAAAAAGCTGTGGTCGGCTTTTTAAAGCCCACTCACTAAATGTCTCGCCAGAGCAGCGCATGCGCTGGCTCAGGCGAGACCTAAAAAGGTCGCTTTCTGAACCAAGCACTAGCTTTTTGCCAAATTTGGTGTAATTCCGTTCAGCAGTTCGGGCTATAGCCTTGCCTAAAGTTTCCTATGGGAAATTGATTTTTTTACTCTTATTTTTTGAATTTCTCAGCAACTACTGAACGGATTTACACCATTTTAAAAAAAGGTAGCTTTCTGAACCAAGAGCAACCTTTCTGCCAAACTTGGTGTAATTCCGTTCAGCAGTTCGGGCTGTAGCCCGTCTCAAATTTCCTATGGAAATTAACACACGAAAAACACTTTTTGGGACCCCCCTTTTTTCTCCGCCCCCGATTGACAAATCACTTCCAAACTTTCAGGATAGGAGCGGACCTGGATAGACCTTTTTTTGGGAGAATTTCACAAAGATTCGTTAAACGATGCCAAAGATATTAGCAAATCAAAAAATGCTTTTCCTATGGAAACTAGGTTCTAACTATAACTACCTACTGGAGACCGCCAGTAGGTAATTATATATATATATATATATATATATATATATATTTATATATATATGAACACCACATCCGATTCTCCACACAACTGATGTAATATGTGACGTCATCAGCAGTGCATTGCGGGGGCGCGAGTTATAGTTACCTGAACTAACTATAACGGGGGAATTTCACGGGTTTTGTACGAGTGCAATGTCCAACTAACTATTACTGTCCCTAAAACCTATGGTTTTTTCAGTGAATTTCAAAGGTTTTTTTAAATGCTAATTTCTAACTATAACGTGTCTGAAACCTATGGTTTTTTCAGTGAATTTCAAAGGTTTTTTAAATGCTAATTTCTAACTATAACGTGCCTGAAACCTATGGTTTTTTAAGTGAATTTCAAAGGTTTTTTAAATGCTAATTTCTAACAATAACATGCCCCGCCCCCTCCCATCACCACTGTGAAAACGCGCCCCGTGGCGTGTTTTAAGTTGGGGGATTAAGTTCCCTTGAATCATGAGGGTCCCAGGGGTCCAACTAGCCCACCCAGTACCTCCAGTATGCGCCAGGAGCTGCGTTGCAGAGAGGTGTTCAGAGGCCACGCCCCTTTTTACACCTCTCTGCAACGCAGCTCTGTGGCACTTTTTGGACGTACCTGGTGGGCTAGTTGGCCCCCAGGGACCCTCAGGATTGAAGGGCATTTAATTCCCCATTTTAAAACGCGCCACGGGGCCTGTTTGCACACATGTCACCTGAAGCCCCGCCCCCTCCCTTCACCACTGTGCAAACGCGCCCCGTGGCGCGTTTTAAGTTGGGGGATTAACTCCCCTTGAATCCTGAGGGTCCCTGGAGTCCAAGTAGCCCACCATGTACCTCCACAAATTGCCACAGAGCTGCGTTGCAGAGAGGTGTAAAAAGGGGCGTGGCCTGGACCACCTCTCTGCAACCCAGCCCTGTGGCGCTTACTGGAGGTACCTGGTGGGCTAGTTGGCCCCCAGGGACCCCCAGTCTTGAAGGGGAATTCATTTCCCAACTTAAAATGCACCACAGGGCCCGTTTGCAGAGTGTTGCTGGGAGGGGGCGGGGCCTCGGCACGATCGCGTGTTTTTTTGTTTTTTGGAAGGGGGCTGTGTGGCCCCCCCTTCTTTTTACTTTTTTTGGGCCCTGGGGACCCCATCCCCGAGGGCCTGACCCCTTTTTTGATGTAAAAAAAAAAAAAAATGAACAGGAAGGGGGCCGCGTGGGCCCCCTGCCGTGTCCAATTCCGGCCCCGGGGACCCCATCCCCGGGGCATGGCCAGATTTTCTTTTTTGTTTTATGGAGGGGGGCTGCGTGGCCACCCTCCTGAGGCCTCTACTGGCCTCTACTGGCCTCAGGAGGGGGCCACGCAGCCCCCTCCTGGCCGGGGCCGGCCTTTATTTATTTTTCATTTTGGGGAGGGGGGCCACGTGGCCCCCCTCCCGGGCCACTTGTAGCCCCAGGGACCCCATCCCCCGGGGCTGGCCCTCTCCGTTGGGGACCGTGGGGGTCCCCAATCCCCCACGGTCCCGCCGGCTCCCCACGTCCTGCGGGAGCCGGCATTGCTTTTCCACATGGGGAGCTGCTAACATGCAGCTCCCCGTGTGGAAAGCAATTTGCTTTGAATTTTGGAAGAGAGAGCAGGTTTTCCTGCTCTCTCTTCCAATATCCAAAGCAGTTTGCTATGACAGGACGGGAGCCGCAAGGCCCCGTTCCTGTCATAGCAAACTACAGTGTCCCGGGGGTAGGCACCCCGGGACACTGCAGGAGCCGGCCCTGGGGGGTGGTGGTCCCCAGGGTCACCACAGGCTCCAGGAGGGGGGCCGCGCGGCCCCCCTTCCAACATTGGCAAAGCCCCGGGGAGGTGGTGGTCCCCGGGACTCGGGGGTCCGTAACGGACCCCCATATTTAAAGATTTAGTGCCCCGGGGAGGTGGCGGTCCCCGGGGCTTATGGGGGGGCTGGAGCCCCCCCCCCCACACAACTAATAATTTAAAAAAAAGAAGCCCCGGGGGTGGCGGTCCCCGGGGCTGCGGGAGGGCCGAGAGCCCTCCCGCACCATTTATTTTTAAAGCCCCGGGGGGTGGTAGTCCCCAGGGCTTGGGGGGCCTTAGAGGCCCCCCACATAAAATATAAACCCACCCCCGCATGCCCCCGGGACTTGGGCCACCCGGGGGCAAAATAGCATCGAAGCGCAGGAGACTGCGCTTCGATTTTTTTTTTAATCGGCAGGATTTTTTTTTTTTTTTTAATGCTTTTTTCTGCCCAGGGGGTCCTTGTGGGACCCCCTGAACACACCTAGGGGGTCAGGGTGTTTCTTCTGCCTCGGTTCTACCGAGGGACAAAATGGCTGCCAACACTTCCTGATTTGGAGTGTTGACAGCCAGTTGACAGCCAATTAGCATGCAGCTCGTGATCGGGACGGTGCGCGCAGTGTGCGCTCAGGGTGCGCGGATCCGACGCGGCCATAGATATATATGTGATTTTACTTGTGATTTTCTCAGGATCTACTGAACGGATTTACACCATTTAAGCAAAAGGCACGAGTCTGAACCAAGGGCTACCTCTTTGCCAAATTTGGTGTAATTCCGTTCAGCAGTTCGGGCTGTAGCCGCGATGAACGGTTCCTATGGAAAAATGAATGGGGAAAACACGTTTTGGGCCCCCCCTTTTTTCTCGGCCCCCGCTTGACGAATCACCCCGAGACTTTCAGGATAGGAGCGGACCGGAGCGCCCCAACAAGTTGGAAAATTTCGCGAAGATTCGTCAACCGGCGCCAACGTTGTTTCAAATAGAATGTTGCGGATTTCCTATGGAAAATAGATCCTAACTATAACTATCTACTGGCTTCAGGTGACATGTGTGCAAACAGGCCCCGTGGCGTGTTTTAAGTTCAGGAATTAATTCCTCTTCAATACTGAGGGTCCCTGGGGGCCAACTAGCCCACCAGGTACCTCCAGTAAGCGCCACGGAGCTGCGTTGCAGAGTGTTGTAAAAAGGGGCGTGGCCTCTGAACACCTCTCTGCAACGCAGCTCTCTGGCGCATACTGGAGGTATCTGGTGGGCTAGTTGGCCCCTAGGGACCCTCTGGATTGAGGAGGAATTAATTCTCCAACTTAAAACGCGCCACAGGGCGTGTTTGCAGACATGCCACCTCAGGCCCCACCCCCTTCCTTCACCATTGTGCAAATATTCCTCTAACATCAGCCGAACTACGAATTCCGATTTACTCACCTGTTATCAGGAGAGACCTCAGTGCTGCATCTTTGAGCCCAGTACTGATCCTGAAAAGTAATTTTAACCGTACTTACCAGTAACTTGTATTTCCTTCCATAGGAATCCATTGTCTGGTTTTCAGCAGAAAAGTTTCAGTGTCGATTTTCACAAACTACAAATATTCCTTAAAAATCGCCTGTATGACTTAAACGCATTCTTTCAACTGTTTACAGGAGATGCACCAGTGCTGGATCCAGGATCCACCACTGAGTAAGAAAAAGTAACGATAACACTACATACCTGCTAAGTGAATTTCCTCCCATAGGATAACATTGGTGATTCTGTGTGAAAAAGTTTAAAAGTGTCAACTTTTAAAATACAATAATATTCCATAAAAATCACTACTGTAACCAAAACGCTTTACTCAACTGTTTACAGGAGATGTCCCAGGACTGAATCTAGGATCCAGTCCTGTGGTTAGAAAAGTAATCCATAAAGTAACTAATTGCATTTAACTAGAAATTCACATTGAGCTCAATGTTGCATTGTGTTTGAAATTGTGTTGCCCATTGCAACAACTGTAACTACTGTACTTAAAAGTCTATTGCCTATTTGCAAAGTATTTAAACTAAAGTAATTCATTCTGAGAAAGTATATTTTGTAATGTAATGTATAATGTAATTACAATGTAATTTAAAAAATAAAATATCTAAAAATAAATAGTTTAAAAAAATGTAGTAAATCAGTATCAAAAAAATAAATATAACAATTAATATATTTAAAAATTGTCATTTACAAAACCTTTGAAATTCACTGAAAAAAACCATAGGTTTCAGACATGTTATAGTTAGGAATTAGCATTTAAAAAACCTTTGAAATTCACTGAAAAACCATAGGTTTCAGGCACGTTATAGTTAGAAATTAGCATTTAAAAAACCTTACAAATTCACTGAAAAAACTATAGGTTTTAGGGACAGTTATAGTTAGTTGGACATTGCACTCGTACAAAACCCGTGAAATTCCCCGCTATAGTTAGTTCAGCTAACTATAACTCGCGCCCCGCAATGCACTGCTGATGACATCACATATTACATCACTCATGACATGGTCAGTGACATCACTGATGACATCTCAAATGACATCACTGATGACATCACTGATGACATCATCCACGTGATAATCTGATGCACCTCCTCACACCCTAATATAACCTTTGATACACCCACTCTAAATTACAGACTGCCATTCGCAAAACCATAGACACTCCAACACCAATAACTACATACCCACTCACTGATTCTTAGGTCTACACACACACATCTACTCACTCACCCGTACACTCACTCATACTTACAGTCACTCAGTACAGGACTATCATATGCACTCATACACCTATATAAACACTCACACACCGCCACTCATCCATAGAGGTACTCACACACCTAGTCAGTCATGCAAAAAAATAATCACACACCCATTTACTCACCTATAGTTATACACACACCAGCTCACTTACTCATACAAATACTAGCACATTCTTACGCTCTTATACAATAACTGATACAAGCACACACGCATCCATACAGCCACTCTCACAATCACACTCTCACTTATAGCCTTTTAAATACTCTAACACACATATATACTGCCTTTTACATATGTAGTTACTCGCACATGTACCACTGAGATATACATTCATTCACTAACACACCCATACACACACTCACCCACCCAAGCAGTCCATCACAGATGCACTCTTCAAATCATGCACCCAGTGAATCACCCACTCACACACCTATGTACAGAGTCACACACACCCCACCCACACAAACACTCAGGCCCCCATACAGATACTCAGAGAACCAATCAATAACCCATATAGACACTCATGTAGCTATTCGGAAATCCATGCATCCACTTATACACCAACAGACAGACGGATACAGACATTCACACAGTTTAGTCACTAACCCATGCATTCAGTAAGATACGTTTAATCACTCACTTGTAGAGTCAGTCACGCACGTACTAAATCATCCATTCAGACACTTATACACCCACTCATTCTTCAATACGCCTTTCCCTATATATATTAAACATATTTAAACTTTACAGAAACACACAGTCACTGGATGATGTCATCAGTGATGTCATTTGAGATGTCATCAGTGATGTCACTGACCATGTCATGAGTGATGTAATATGTGACGTCATCAGCAGTGCATTACGAGGCGCGAGTTATAGTTAGCTGAACTAACTATAACGGGGAATTTCACGGGTTTTGTACGAGTGCAATGTCCAACTAACTACAACTGTCCCTAAAACCTATGGTTTTTTCAGTGAATATATATATATATATATATATATATATAGCGAGAGAGAGAGAGATCTCACTCTCCTTCTCTTTTTAGATCTTTTTTTAAGGTGTGGTTTCCCTGGGGCCGATCGCGGCCCCCAGAGAAACCACACATCAATAAAAAAATTGCCCCCACAAGGGGTCGGCCAGTGAACAGGAGGGTCGACCCCCTGTCAATTTCAAAAATTATTTTTATTGTTTATTTAACCCCAGGGGGAGCAATTGCGCCTTCCCCAGGGGAAACCAACATCTTTTTTTTTTTTTAAATGCCCATTCCCCTGGTGTCTAGTGGGCGCTTCCTGGATGTGGATTGCAGCGCGATCCACGGCCAGGAAACCCTTTCAGGAAGGCCTCGTTTGAAAGAGGAGATGCTCTCCTTTCATACTAGGCCTCCTTGAAAGCTGGGGAGGCCGTTTTCGGCTTGTTTTCCCCACCGGAGTCAAGCACGGCCTTACCTGAGGCTGTCCTCAGCTCCGGTGGGGAAAACTGTGACATCAGAGCACCTCACGACGCACTGACATCACAGATGGGCCGGAGAGGGGCGGGAAGAGACGCAGAAAGCCTTCCGCGTCTCCCATGGGGAATAAAATAAAATAAAAAAGAAACCTCCGGCACCATCTAGGGAAACCTTCCAAACCCAGACATTTCTGAAAACTACACGCCCGGTGGAGTCCAGGGATGTGTGGCTTATGTGGATCCCCCAATAGTTTCCTACCCAGAATCCCCTGCAAACCTCAAAATTAGCTAAAAAAAAATAATCACATTTTCCTTACATTTCTGTGTGGGATCACCGTGCCGGCACAAATGTCCTACCACACAGCATTCCCCTTGGTCTCCCGATAAAAATGATACCTCACTAGTGTGGGTGTCCAATGCAGAATCGCCTGAAAATGTATTTGTAAAAACATATAACCCTTAGAATTTGCTGTACCCTCCCCCCCCCTTGCAAAATCAGGTAGTTTTGTGATTGGTCATTTTGATGTCTTCACAATACGTTTTGGGCCCTTCCCTACCGCGGGTACTTGCCCCACCCACACAGGTGAGGTACCATTTTTATCAGGAGACCTGGGGAAACGTTGGGTGGTGGGAAATTTGTTTCAGCCCAGTGATCCCACAACTTTCCCACACAGAAACATGAGAAAAATGTGATTACTTCAGCTAAATTTGAAGTTTGCAGGGGATTCTAGGTAGGAAAACTTTGGGGGATCCCCGCAAGCCATACCTCCCTGGACTCCTCCGGGTGTCTAGTTTTCAGAAATGTCTGGGTTTGGTAGGTTTTCCTAGATGACCGCCCAGCCCGGGGCCAAAAACCCAGGTGCCCCCCTTGCAAAACCAGGTCATTTTGTGATTGGTAATTTTGATGTCTCCACAATACGTTTTGGGCCCTTCCCTGCCACAGGCACTTGGCCCACCCACACAATGGAGGTACCATTTTTAATCGGGAGACTTTGGGGAATGCTGGGTGGGTGGAAGTTTGTGGATACACGCAGATTCATACAATGGCATATTGCAGACAGGTATATACAACCAATCCATCCTAATACCCTGCTGCAACCAGAGTACAGCGAGCTGTTCAGCAGATCAGTAATTGAGTTATCAGTGTCATAATTATACAACATGGTAGGATAAAAACATACATAAAATAAATTCTAAAATAAGGGGGGAGGTGCACTAAGGTACTTCCTATTGCAGTGCGTCCACAGGTGGACCCAGTTTACAATCCCCCCTCAGGGAAGCAATATGGGAAGACTAAAAGCAATAAAGTGCACGTGCAAAATGTATAGATAAAACATAGATTGCCATCTTACGAGCCCTCCAACAACTGTATGTAACCCTCATGCTACTAGGGACTACCGCGTTCCTGTCTGGATCTTTCGTCTTGTGAACCATGCATGGCTTAGAAACTTGGCCACACTGCCGGCAAAGAGCGGTCTAGGATCTGATCTAAGAATGCACAGGGCAACGCGATGGTCCTGTGTGCCCAGTTGTCGGCAAACCGGTTTTAACCACTTTGCCCTCAGCGTGGAATATGTCTGGCATGCGAACATAACATGGGCAACACTTTCTACCGGGGTCCTGCAACATGGACAGTTCTTTGGTGTAGGGTTGCGTGTATGCCAGTTAGCTGTAGTTTCACAGACAGGGAGTGTTCCAAGCCTGAAGTGGATATATAACATCCTGTCCCGAGGGACCTGGATTATATCTAAAAAGGGCTCTAAGTGTCTATCCTGTTTGTGGAGATAAAATTCTGAAGTTAGTCTCCCCAGGTTTGGTTTACTAAATTCTTGCTGGTCCACCCATTCCCAGTAAAGACGCTTGAGCTCTTCTTTCCTCGGTGGGTCCTGCTTGTCCCAATGTGCTTGGAGCCCTATGGCTGACATAATTTTCCTAACATCAGAAATCCAGCCCACTTTTCTACTTGTGTCAAGCCTGATGACCTCAGATAGGGGTTCCGCAGAAGGCAAAAGCTCAGGGGTTTGCCTAATGCGAGCCCAAAAGAGCAGCGGGCGAAGCCTTGCTACATTGCCAATGGATCGCCTGCCCATATCAAGCATAAGGGGGGTAAGGGGAATGTATTTGGGCAGCATCACTAAATCCCTCAGGAATTTATGCTCAGATCTGCAGAGGTCGTGGGCCTTCTCGAATTTCCACAACTCTGCTCCGTACAGTGCTGTACTAACTGCCTTCGCATCGTAGACCTGGAGGGCTGGAGCTACCGGTCTACTGTTTGATGAACGGTGTTCCTTCCCAAATGATCCCGCTACCCTTTTGTGGTTCATCAACATCTTGGCTAGGTGGTGCTTCCTTGACATATTGTCTGAGAGTCGGATACCAAGATAGTCGAAGGTGCAAACTCTACCTAGGGGGGCTTCCACCAAGCAAGGGGCTGCCTCTATAAGACTTGTGGGGGTTAAAGGCCATAAATGTTGTTTTTGAGGTGTTAATTACCAACCCCCTGGTATCGCAGAAAAGGTGGAACCTGTTCAGTAGCCGCTGCAACCCCATTGGGGTCTTTGACACCAGCAAGGTGTCATATGCGAACAAAAGGGTCGGTACCTCAACATCCCCCAGGGTTGGTGCATCTGCTGGAACTTCTTGCAGGAAACTGACCACTCCATTCATATAGAGAGAGAATAGAGTGGGAGCCAAAACACAACCCTGTCGAACTCCTCTACTGACAGGAATATGGTCAGTCAGCTGTCCCTGCGTCCCCCCCCTTATCTGTGGGTAAGTCTCTTCGTGCAGCCTAGCTACAAGATTGAGGATAAACGGGGGGATGCCCATATCTTTAAGTGCCAACCATAATTTACTCCTGGGGACTAAATCAAAGGCAGTTTTTAGATCGATAAATGCTAGGTATAAGCTGCTCTTGCAGATCACCACCTCTTTCCAATAAATGAGTTGGAGCCAAAATGCCTGATCGATAGTGCCCGTCCTAGCCCTGAAACCAGCCTGAAAGATGGCATTATCGTCTGCCCACAGCTGGATCCTCTGCAGCAGAACTCTGCTGAAGACCTTCTGCAGGGCATCAATCAGGCTTATGGGCCTGGTTTTTGAGGGGTCATCTTTGGCTCCCTTTTTATAAATTGGGACCACCTCTGCTCCTGTCCAAGACCCAGGGACTGGGGCGCCATTTGCTAATGCGTTTGTCAGGAGAAGAATATAGCAGGCCCAATTTGGGATATCGGATAGAAATAAGTCACCCGGTATGCCGTCTGGTCCTGCAGCCTTGGACGGTACTATTCTGCCTATTGCGGCCTCTATTTCACCCAAGGAAAAAAGCTCATCGTCCGAGGGGTGCCCGACAAGCTCAACCACCTCCATCGGAGACAAATCCTCCGGGGTTGAATAGAGCTTCCGGAAGTGATCATACCATTCTTGACCAGTAATATGATTAGGTGGCCAGGGAACTCCTGACTTGCTACCCCAGGTGACTAAAGACCAGAATGAATTGGCATCCTTTGCTACACTTGCTTCCTTAAGTTGCTGCCAATGGGATTCGTCCCATGCTGACTTTGCCAAGTGCAGGGTGGCCTTGTAGCGCTTCCTGGCAATTCTAATCAGGGAGCAATTCTTATCCTTGATTGCTGCAGCCAAGAGGGTTCGCTCACGTCTACAATCCTTGGTGTACCATGAGTGAACCCCTCTTTGCGACCTGATGGGCTTACGGTCCAATTGGGGAACTATAAAGTGCACATTTATTCAGTCAAAAGTGCGGGAGTGAACCGTGGTTGTATCAGCCAAACCGCTTTCGCTGGCAACCACAGACTGGAGCTCTAATGTGCCCTCTGCCAGGTCATGCTGTATGCCTAGGATCTTATTTTCTTGCAGAGCCACCTTCCGCCATTTTAAGGATCTGTTGTTATTCGAGGGGAGAATTTCCCTGGTGAGTGTCAGAGGTGGGGTGCTCTTGGAATAATATGGAGCTTCCCACAGAGGGTTCATACTTAGACAGAGGGGATTATGATCACTCTCTGTGGTATTGCCCACACTCATATCAACTAGGTCTCCCCAGAGCCTCACATCGAGGAGGATGTAATCGATGCAAGATGGGCAGCTGGCTCTGTTATATGTGTTAGCGCCCTGTCTATCCGAAGGGGTTCTGCCATTTACTGCCCTTAGGGCAAACTCGGCATTAAGGGCATTAAGGTGGAGTGCCATCTGTGTCCATTTTTTAACTGGGGGTAAGTTTAAGGCGGGACAGCCCATTTGGTGTCGTCATCCTGGGTGCCTAACAGGTCTTTTTTGTCAAGTGGTTCGAAGGTGCTGTTAAAATCGCCCGCTACTGTCACTCTGGAATGAGCTGAGCATCTAGATAAGCTTTCTTCCAGCAAGGTGATAGTGGGTGATGGTCTACCCCCTTTGGTCCCTCTCACATAGACATTGAACAAGTCGATATAAACTCCCCCCCTGGGTCCCCTAATACCTAACCCCAGAATATCTGGGCTTGAACTAGGGTGAAGGGTAATCCGACATCCCATAGCAATGCTCACCCAGATAATCAAGCCCCCTGCCGGATGCCCTTTCCCTATTGTCGTTGCTGGTGAACAAAAGCATACGAAACCTGATTTGAATAGTGGAACCAAGCTCCAAGTCTCCTGAAAGATGCAGATGTCATGGCTCTCAATTAGATCATTCCAATGGGGAAGTGACATTTTGCTGTTTAACCCAGCAACATTCCATGATAACACCCTAAGCTGTAAACGGGAATCTGGGCTAGGGGACGGTACAACATTTGAGGTGGAGAGGCAATGGCTAGTCACAGCCAGGGATGGAGCCTGAGGACTATGACTTGTGCAGTGATCCGCACCCACCAGCCCGCTAACATTGGTGGAGGCGTTGCACATGCCTAATTCTACTAGGGGTCTGACTTCCCTTGAATATGGCACCTTCTGGCGATCCTCAGTTGTTAGGCGACTATCTACATAAGTGGATGGAATAGTGCAAGGCCCAGGATACTGATGGACTTCCTTCGGGAGTCAATCATTAACTTCGAAGCTAGAACCACCAACTATTTAACCAAATGGTTGAGGTGCAAATAACTTGCTATGATCAAAGGGTATAAAGCGCTTAAACTGGATTGAGGGGGGTGTCGGGGGAACAGGTTTGGTATTCCAGGGCAAGGAGGTTTTCAGCCAAGTCTGTCCCTTTAAGGGTAAGTTCAATACAATCAAGTGGCTGAGCAGGAAAAATACACCTCTGTGCCCTGATAATGTTGTCACGAATCACCGAGCAGCAGCCCCTGGCGGGACGAATCCAGTGAATTACTTTGTTGGTCAGGGAGTCTTCCCCCTCATGCCCTTTCCTTTTGTTGAGTTTCGGAACATTGACCATATATAGATTTTCTGAGTGGTTGGCAAGAGTGGAATAGTTGGTTGAGTCCGGGCGTTACATGGCAGCGATTGACCCAAGGATGGAAATGTGTTTCTAGTCCCAGGGCGACTTTGGGGCCCATGCACGACCACTGGGTTAGAGGAATAGGTGGGTCGATTGGCAGTAAGTTCTGATGGTGCTTGGGTGTGAGGAACGAAGGCTGGGTTAGACTGGATAAGCCAATGAGAGATAGGATCCTTTAAACCAATGACTGCCAGGTGGGGTATACGTTTGTTACCCGGGGATAGTGTTTGAGCCTCTGTCACAGACGTCACAGGTGTAGCATGCGATTGTGGGGGTAAGCCATTCTGCAACAATGACTTAACTAATGTATTGAGGCCCTCAATCATACATCTCATAGTCCCTATTTCTGCCCTGAGCGTGTTAATAAGTTGGTGTGTGTTCTGGGATTCCGGGTGTGGTGCTGAAGTGGTCGCAACGGAGGTGTCAGAGGACTGTTTTCCTCAGAATCAACAACCAAGTCCAAGAGGGGAGTGAACCTGTTTGCACAGGGGATAATAGTTTCTGGCTGTAAAGTAATGCTACTAGAAATACCTAGAAGATTCGTGGGTGGAGAGTGAACCCTCGCAGTATGGGATGGGGCATCCGGAATGTGTCGAGGGGTCCCCTTTGGGAGTGACTTTTTAAACATCGCTGGAATGGCGGGGGCGACTGGGGCTAATAATACTTGGAGAGAATAGGCCAGAGTGAGTGAGGGAGTAGCTGATTCAACTTCTAAAACTCCTTCGCACTCACTAATCAGACTATCAATACGGTCAATATGCTCTAAGAAACAGTTGCTTCCTGAGTTTATCGATTTTCTGACTTTTTTCCCTTTCCCCGTTTACCCTCCACCAGGTCCCTCCATAGTTTTTCTCTTCCCCATCTTTCAGCAGCCTCGGTCACACAAGCTGGGGCAAACAGAAACCAGCTACAACCTATCCCCTTGCCAGCAATGGATGTCAGAATATTACAGCAAAGTGATGGGTGGGGGGGATTCGGTCTCCAAACTGCAACAAGCAATGAGTGCCTAAAATTGCTGCCCCCTATGGCTAAAGCCGTTTAAAATAAGAAAGAGGAAACAGGCACGGTCTAGGAAATTTTGGGGTTTTACAGGGACGAGAACAAGCTCTCACAGCTAACAAAAGAGATGGAAAACAAGCGACAAGCATCAACATCAGCAGTCCATAACAATGTCCTAAGGCGAGTTAGAAGACAGTCCACGGCTTGCTTGTAGTCAGGGAGTACAAAACCAGACCTTGGCCAACACCAGCCAACACCAGCAGTTGGAGAAAAAAGGGGAAAGGGCACAGTACCTTGGGTATCCAGTTTCGACCTGCTGTGGGCTGTGAAACTGCCAGGTGAAAGGGAGGTGGCCCTGCCCTGCCTCTTCTTGGCAATGACGGGCCTGTCCTTGGCCCGGGCTTTGCCCAGGCGCGTCCTGCGCGTCTCGTTGGGCGCTTAAATGTGCGCTGGTGGCCCCTTCCTCCAGGGAGCAAGGGCTTCTGGGACAGGTAGTCCCTCAGGGAGTGTGGCAGCAGCTGGATGGCGGCGAAAAGAGTGTCCCGCGCCGCGGGTCTCGTTGGGCGCTTAAATGCACGCTGACGGCCCCTCCCTCTAGGGAGCAAGGGCTTCTGGGACAGGTAGTCACTCAGGGAGTGTGGCAGCAGCTGGATTGCGGCGAAAAGAGTGTCCCGCGCCGCGGGTCTCTTTGGGCGCTTAAATGCGCGCTGACGGCCCCTCCCTCCAGGGAGCAAGGGCTTCTGGGACAGGTAGTCCCTCAGGGAGTGTGGCAGCAGGTGGATTGCGGCGAAAAGAGTGCCCCGCGCCGCGGGTTTCGTTGGGCGCTTAAATGCGCGCTGGCGGCCCCTCCCTCCAGGGAGCAAGGGCTTCTGGGACAGGTAGTCCCTGAGGGAGTGTGGCAGCAGCTGGATTGCGGCAAAAATGTATAGGTTTGCCAGGTTTCCCTAGGTGCCGGCTGAGCTAGGGTTCAAAATCATCAGCTAGGCACATTGCAAAAAAAGGGTCAGTTTTCAATGGAAAAATGTGATGTGCCCAAGCTGCGTTTTGGGCCATTTCCTGTCGTGGGCCCTATGCCTACCCACACAAGTGAGGTACCATTTTTATCGGGAGACTTTGGGGAATGCTGGGTGGGTGGAAGTTTTTGGATCCACGCAGATTCCAGAACTTTTCATCACAGAAATGTGAGGAAAATGTGTTGTGTTTGACAAAGTTTGAGGTTTATAAGGGATTCTGGGTAACAGAACTAGGCGTGGGCAGAGTTTGTGGAGTTGTGCTCCGTGAAGCTCCGTGAAGTGACCGAAAAACTCCGCCGTGCTATGCGGAGTTCCGCGAGCAGGCGGAGTAAGGTCAAAGACAAACACGGTAGCTGGATGCCACTCTTCTAAGCTCCGGCGACGGCAGCACACTTAGAGGTGTGGCGCTGCGGCCAGGGCGACTGACACCGGACGCTGTGGCTCACGGTTCGATCCCCGGCACTGGTGGCAGGTCAGCCCAGCACAATGTGACTCTGGGCAATAGCTCGCTTAATCTTCCCGACGGCCCCCAGCGCCGGGATGCCTCCGGGTAGCTGTGCGCTTTACAAATACTGGATTTACAAATACTGGATTTACCAATGACAGTGTGCACTGCCCTGCAGGCTGCAGCCTCCATCAGCCGGAACTGCCCTCCTCCATATTCCACTTCGAGTCTCCTCTCTCCTCTGCAGGCTCCGCTCTGATGAACTCGACAACGGTATCTCGTCTCTCTAGTCTCACCCCAGCTGAGCACTGCAGTCCGCAACAGGAAGCGACGCACTCCTGAGTCATGATGACTCATCATGACTATGTGCGGGGCGGATGGCTCTCGTTCCCCATGTATGCCACATAATGGCTGACCCTTTGTGAGAGCCGCAAGCTTCCATACCCGAGGCGAGTCTCTGCCAGCACCAGGCGCACAGCAATCCCACTTGCAGGGCTAGGAATCACTGGGAATGACAACTGTTTTGGGGTGCAGGACGGGCCGTAATTAATAATCATGCTGGGGCTGCCGCCAGGCACCAGCCCACGCTCCTGCTTGCCTCTCGAGCCCAGGGAATGCATTCACAAGGCGGTGCAGCCAGGGCACCCAGCACGCACACAACTGACAGCCTTCCAGGGTACGACCATGCCTCTCCAAGGGCCTTCTCCCCCTCAAACAACAGTTTAAGTAAACAGGATAAACAGGAAATCAGATAAAGAGATGACTGCACACACACACATCCTCGCCGCCAGAAGCTCAGATCATTTTTTTCCTTCCCTTTTTGTACGTTTTTTATCTCTGAGAAAGATAATGAAAGAGGAGGCTTAGTTGAAACCGCGTGGCCATTGATGTTTGGAAATACACAACCACCAAATCTGATGAACTATGATGCGCACATCAAAGAGAAATACCTTTCATTCCAACAAAATTATCCAGCCACTGTCATGGGGCCGATGGGCCCATTTTTGGATGCAGGGGTACAAATAGATGCAAAGGAATCTTCCCATTTTGCTGCGAACCAAGTGAAAATGCCACCTGTTCTGCCGGATTAAGCAGCAGTGTGCCTAACCCTGTTAGAGAAAATCTGTAGAAATGAGCGCTGTTGCTTCCAGAGTCCAGACACAGCAGAACGCTTAACGACGCCATCAAAACCAGGGGTGAGCATTGGCGAGTGTGTAAACTCCGCTCCGCTGGCGGATGGCGAAGTTTTTGCCAAAACTTTGCATTCCTAAGCGGAGTGCAGAGTTGCAAAACTCCGCAGGCGGAGCGGAGTTTGCCGCCCATACTTAAACAGAACCTGGTGAGAGCCACAGAAGTCACCCAATCCTGGATTCCCTTAGGTGTCTAGTTTTCAAAAATGTACAGATTTGCTAGGTTTCCCTAGGTGCCAGCTGAGCTAGTGTCCTAAAACCACAGCTAAGCACATTGCAAAAAAGGGTCCTTTTTCACTGGAAAAATGTGATGGGCCCACGTTGCGTTTCCTGCCGTGGGCACTCGGCCTACCCACACAAGTGAGGTACCATATTCACAGGGAGACTTTGGGCAATGCTAGGTGGGTGGAAGTTTGTGGCTCCCCGAAGATTCCAGAACTTTCCATCACAGAAATGTGAGGAAAATGTGTTTTTTTACAAAGTTTGATGATTGCAAGGGATTCTGGGTAACAGAACCTAGTGAAAGTCACACAAGTCACCCCATCCTGGATTCCTCTGGGTGTCTAGTTTTAAAAAATGTACAGGTTTGCTAGGTTTCCCTAGGTGCCAGCTGAGCTAGGGCCCAAAAACCACAGCAAGGCACACTGCAAAAAAAAAAGAAGGTCAGTTTTCACTGGAAAAAATGATGTGCCATCGTTGCGTTTTGGGCCCTGTCCTGTCACAGGCACTATGCCTACCCACACAACTGAGGTACCATTTTTATCGGGAGACTTAGGGGAACACAGAATAGTAGAAAAGTGTTATTGCCTATTGACTTTCTATGCATTTCTCCATTCCAAATGTAAGAAAGTGTGTAAAAAAGAATTCATTTTCAAAAATGCCATCTAATTCACATGCTGGTATAGGTACCCACATATATGGAGTTGTGCAAACAACCACTGATTCTAAGCACCATGTGTTGTTCCTATTTCGGAAATACATAGTTTTCCTTGATACCTATTTTTCATTCTTTATATTTTACCAAGTGAATTGCTGTATACCCAGCACACAATGAAAAATCATAGTAGGGCGCATCTCAGTTATTGGCTCTAGACACTTCGGTCTCTTGGTGAACCTACAAGTCCTATATACCCCTGCAACCATAAGGCTCCAGTGGACATAACGGTATATTTCTTTTAAAAATCTGCCATATGTAGAAGAAGTTACAGGTGAAAATGCAGGCACAAATGTTTTTTCCAACTTGTTTTCAATATGTTTTAATTTCAACTGTTACTTTCTTTAGGAAACCTTGAAGGATCTACACAAATGACCCCTTGCTGAATTCAGAATTATGTCTACTTTTCAGAAATGTATAGCTTTCTGGTATCCATTATTGGTTTTACATCAATTTCTACCACTAACTAAAAGGAGGTTGAAAGCACAAAAAATAGGCTATGTCCCACTAAAATGCCAAAACTGTATAGAAAATATTGGTTTACTGACAAAAGTCTGCCTGTTCCTGAAAGCTGGGAAGATGGTGATTTTATCACTGCTAACACTTTGTTGATACCATTTGCAGGGAAAAAACAGACGCTTTCTTCTTCAGCACTTTTTTCCAATTTTTCCCTAAAATCCCAAAATTTAGCTGTATTTTGGCTAATTTCTCAGTCCCCTCCAGGGGAATCCACAAACCCTGGTTACCTTTAGAATCCCCAGGATGTTGGGAAAAAAAGGACGCAAATTTGGCATCTATAGCTTATGTGGAAAAAAAGTTATGAAGCCCTAAGCACAAACTAACCCAAATAGCCAAAAAAGGGCTCAGCACTCGGGGGGGCAGCAGTTAAGGGGTTAAAACATAAATAAAAGGCATTGTCATTTACAATGCTAATAGCTTAAACTCTCGCAAATGAGAGACCTAAGTCAGGCGAAGCACTTAAACTTTTTTTTTAGGTGGGGGGCATGACCTTTCCGGTCTGTCACTGGTGAGGGGCCAGTCTGCTGGATCCATGGAAACAGCTTTTAGGGGCGAGAAGAGGGTCTAGAGACGAAAGGCAGATTCTGCCTTCTAGTAGTCACTGCCATACGGTAAACAGCTTCTATCTACTCCACAAGAGTAAAGAGTAAATGTCAATCCTCTCGCCTCCGAAGAGGTTCATGAAAACAGCCCTTACTTTCCGCCCCACAACAGCAGGTCTTTAATAATCCAAGTGCCTGTGCTTGGTTTACGCTGATTTCAACATATGAAGGACTCGCTAACCGCTGTGGATAAGCAAAGGCAAAGAGAGGCCATCGGATGGTTAGTTTATGCTGATTGACAGGCTAAAAGGCATTACTGAGACATGCTGGTTGCCTGCCCTGCCCAATAAGTCCCGCTATTGGCTAGAAAAACAAATCACCCGCCCCGGAAAAGATAGGCAACACTACACAAAATAATAACTTGTACCTTGAGAAACTATGCATTTAAAAAAAAACACCACAAGAAGTGCAAGTAGCTTTCCGTGCCATTTTGCTCTGGTGAATTAACGATTTCCCCTTTTCAGAAGGCAGCGGTATAAGCTATTTTAGTGTACATGAGTCATGCGTGTGTGACAGTTTCCTCAGTTTGCGCATCATGGCAGTGCTTTCTACCGCTTCCTAGTTTCTTAAAAAAACACAATCATTTGCAATGCAATAGTTCTCGCATTTGCGAGAGTTTAAGCTATTGGCATTGTAAATGATAATGCCTTTTATTAAGAGGCTTCATCTTTCTTGACTGAATTATCTGCACTCAATCTTACTGTAATAAATAAAGCCCCAACGCACCAAGTTCGCCATACGTTAGACATCATCTTAACTAATTCTTCTGATGTTGCTTACGTAGATACTCATTCCCTGACTTGGTCGGACCACTTCATGGTCGAATTTCACATTAACAGCCACAAAGCACACCCTATTCCCAAATGCTATCAAAATAAAAGCTACAGACGCTGGCATTCAATCACACCAGCACTTTTTGAAGCTACATTTTGCCCACCTCAACACTCGGAATTAGAAAATGTTGAAAAACGTCTAATTTCTTTCAATGCCAGTCTATTGGCAACCATAGACAGCTTAGCTCCTCTGAAGCAATGCCCTAGGAACACAAAACGACGTCAGGCTCCGTGGTATTCGACCTCCCTGAGGCTAGAAAAGGCTTATGCAAAAACTTGAACGCCTTTGGCGGCGCTCACACGATCTAACAGATAGAGAAAATTCAAAGAGGCATTAATTCAATACCACCGCAACCTGAAAAATGCTAGGAAAACCCACATTGCAACCACTCTTGAACAAGCAGGGAGCTCTCAGAAATGCCTCTATCAAATCTTAAAAACATTCACAAGTCCTACAGCCTGTGACACAGAATCAGTTCCATCGCAAATGCTGTGCGATAACATAGCTAGCCATTTCACTCAGAAAATTGACACGATCTATAACAAAATTACTTCCACAATAAATCCTCAAACTAATTTGGAAATGGAACTCCTACATACCCCGCCATTAACTTGCTTGTTAGAACATTTCCCACTACTCACAATTGAAGGCACAGAAGCATTATTAAAATGTGCAAAATCAGGTTCTCCACGGGACACCATACCTGCAAAAATTACAGCCATTCTACACAAACAATTAGCTAACCCCATGTGCGATATTCTTAATAGCTCCTTGAGGGAAGGAGTCCTCCCTCTAGATTGGAAAGCCGCGCAAATAATCCCGATAAAAAAGAACTCCAAAATCTCAACGGAAGACGTAACAAACTATCGACCAATCTCTCTCCTTCCCCTTCATACAAAAATCTTGGAGAAGCACATCAACACACACCTCTCTGATTTCATTGAAGCCAATAATATTCTGGACTCCTCACAATCTGGATTCCGCCGCAGATATAGCACGGAATCCACTCTCGTAGCAGTCACAGACAACAGTATGATGCTGCTGGATGAGGGTCAAGCAGTACTTCTGGTGCTGCTTGACCTCTCCGCGGCATTCGACACCATCTCCCACCAAATATTACTCAGTAGATGGGTGACATAGGCATCACAGGAAATGCTCTAAAATGGCTGTCTAACTTTCTGTCTAACAGAACACAAACAGTTAATTTAGGACCTTACCATTCTAAGGCCACCAAGGTGACCAAGGGAGTACCACAAGGTTCATGTTTGAGCCCAACCTTGTTCAACATCTATGTGACTCCCTTGGTGAGGCTGCTGAGGAAACTGGGATTCATCCCCATATCCTATGCGGATGACACCCAATTAGTCCTCTCATTTGATAAATCCAACCCCAATATTCAATCCACCTTTGGTGAAGGAATGAAGACCATAGCGGAATGGATGAAAATTAATTTTCTACAACTGAACGCGGCTAAATCAGAAATAATGTTGTTTGGCGAGGCCACTGTGAAATGGTCCCCTAGCTGGTGGCCAGAGGAACTGGGCCCCACACCTTGTCCAAAACAGGTGGTAAAAAATCTAGGAGTCCGATTGGACCACAAACTTACGCTGGGAGACCACGTCTCTTCTACTATCGGAGCTTGCTTCCACAATCTTAGCATGCTCAGAAGAGTCTTTCCTTTTTTGCCATTATCTTCCAGAAAAACCCTGATGCAGGCACTAATCTTAAACCGCCTAGATTACTGTAACGCACTGTTCATTTCAGCCAATGAAAGTGCCTTAAACAGATTACAGGTCGTCCAGAATACTGCGGCACGACTGGTAACCAATGCTCCCCCTAGAACGGCCTCCCTTCCCTTACTTCAGAAACTACATTGGCTGCCCATACGAAAAAGGATTAAATTCAAAATATGTTGTATGGCCTATAAAGCCGTCAACAGATTAGGCCCCATTTATCTAAATGACAAATTTGTCAATTATGTACCTTCCAGACCCCTCCTCTCAGGAGCTAAAGCCCTGATACAAGTCCCGCGTTTCAAAAAATCCCGCCAAGGTGGTAAGGCCTTTTACCATATCGCCCCACTTTACTGGAACGAACTTCCCCTACTTCTGCGACAATGCATTGATTGCTTGGTTTTCAGGAAACTGCTAAAAACATCGCTGTTCTAAATCATTTCTCCTTGGCACTCTTAGGCGGTCCGTGCGCTGAGATACCCTTATGGGGTGATTCGTGCTCTATATAAAATAAATAAATAAATAAAAAATAAAATAAATGTGCTTTGATAATTAACACATAAATAAAAGGCATTATCATTTACAATGCCAATAGCTCAAACTCTTGTAAATGGGAGACCTCGGCTGCCATTGTCCCGGGCTGCTTGTAAAGTCAAAGCGCGCATGGCACGGTAATGTTGCAGGAAAACATGTGTGCCTGCAGTAGGAGAAACGCATGAAAGAAAAGAGTGCTTACAGACTAAATAAGACGTACCGTGTAACAACCGAAGTAAAAGGGCCAGTCCTCATGGGAGGTTACAAATGAAGACAAGGCTATACTAAGGAGGGACTAACAAGCCTAATAACGAATCAGAAGCCAGCATTTACGAAGGACAATGTAACAAGCCAATGAAAAATATAGGCGGAGAGTGGGCGGGGCTTCAAGTACATACTCCAATACAGCATGGCTCACAGAGCAGCGCATGCGCTGCCCAGGCTCGACCTAAAAATAACTGTTGTTATGAAATGCAAATTGTTGATTTATAAGCAGAGGACCTTCAAGGAGTCCCATTACTTCAATCAATGACTGTTCACATGAACATTCAGATGTACGTCAAGGGATGTGTACTTGGCGAGTGTACTGTGTGTAGATTGGATTGGTACAGACGCAATTTAACTATGGGATATATACAGTGTATAGGTAATGATATCTACTGTGCGATATCTAATACATTTAAAACAATCCGTTGTGGTTTAATAGGTTATGGAATATTGTAAGACGTTGACCTACCCCATAATGTCTTTTGGGGGTAAGGTGATAAGCTAAACCTTGACTGGGGGAGTTTTGATTGTTTTTAATTTATTTCATATATGAATGACTAGCTGTCAAGGAAAGTAGAACAGGTTTTCAATACTTTATAAATCGACTAAGAGGCTGTTCCAAAGGAGTGTGGCTGGATGGGAGAGGATGCGTCATCTCATGCGGCAACGGCGGACCCGGTGCCAGCATTGGCTGAGATTAAACCACAAAATGTAGTTTCCTACTCGGCTGAGTCCAGGAGTACCAAGGGCAACCCAGGACTACATCTTGCCACGAATAGCATCTGTTACCACGCATGCCAAAACCACGCGTGGCTTAACAACGCAGTCAATACCACGACTGTGTCGTTACCACGAGTTCCATTACAATGCAAGTCATTACAACGACTTGCTTTAGGAAAGCGCTGGACTTTGGAATAGTTTAAATTACTATACCAACTCCAGTCGGTGTATCAGTAGGGATGGTGTTGGACTTAAAATCCAACACCAGCCCAACACCACATTCCCTAAAGCAAGTCGTTGTAATAACTTGCGTTGTAATGGAACTCGTGGCAACGTCGCAGTTGTGGTACTGACTGCGTTGTAAAGGCACTACGATGTAATACCTGCGTGGTGATAGATGTTCCCCTCTTGCTACTCCTAATTGACACCTTCGTGCATTAAACTGGAAGTTGAGGTCAGAGTGCACTAGTTCTGGCTTTATCCCAGGCACTTATCACCCGTTTTACCCACACTAAAAGTAAAAAAAAAAATAGTAATGCACAAAACACATTTATGCATGTTACTACCCATTTTTAACTACTTTAACTTTGGTGCAATGGTACTTGCTCCAGTGTGTTTTCTGCAACCGCAAAAAACATAAGCATGACCCCATAAGTGTTGCAACATTGAAGCCTTTTTGATCCTTAGCAAATGCACATGCACATGCTAGTGTACACACCACACACACACACACACACACACACACACCGTCTCTCTCACGCTCTCCCTCTGTCTATCCGTCTCGTTGTAACAGAAGCCAGACACTGAATCTTCAAAGCAACTGCGGCTGCAGGGGATCAGGAGAAGATAGCATAAAATTTACAAAACCCGAATGGCACATTTCCAGAGCACATGCCCAAACACTCAGCCTTTACAAGCATTTGCAATGCAATAGGTCTCGCATTTGCGAGTTTGAGCTAACGGCATTGTAAATGACAATGCCTTTTATTTAAGTGCTTTGAAAACCTGCAAGCGGTGCGTAAACACGCACTTTGTACTTATAGTCGTTGCTTACAAGAAGCCAGGCTGGCAGTAACTGCGGCTCTTTTACTGCGAGCCTTGCTTCTGGTAAGCAAGGACTATAAGTCCAAAGTGTGTGTTTACGCACCGCTTGCAGGTTTTCAAAACACATAATTAAAAGGCAGTCATTTACAATGCCAATAGCTCAAACTCTTGAAAATGCGAGACCTATTGCATTGCAAATGCTTTTTTCTACTTTTAGTCTTTTAATTTATCTTGCATATATGCTTGTTGAGCTTGTGTAATTATTTTAACCGCTTAACCGCGGCGGCAATTCCGCCGCGGTGCGGCGGTTTAGCGGAGTGGGCGGGGCCGCGTCGGCCAACGGACGTGCGCAGCAC
Source organism: Calotriton arnoldi (assembly GCA_963921515.1). Classification (NCBI taxonomy): domain Eukaryota; kingdom Metazoa; phylum Chordata; class Amphibia; order Caudata; family Salamandridae; genus Calotriton; species Calotriton arnoldi. The sequence continues at coordinate 74,609 of CAWUFW010018224.1, forward strand.
TACAGAGGTAGTGCTCGCGACGGCCGTTGGCCGACAGAAGCACGCAACGGGTTAATGCGGGTGGGGAAGTCGGTGGATGTAAGATTGAGTGGGTGAATGGGTGCAAGTGAGTGTTAGAGTGCATTTATGATGACATTGAATGCCTAAACTCACTAGTGACTTAAGAGGTGTCTTCATTTATAAGACTTATTGGCATAGGCAATGGTTGTTTTGGTTCTTCGGAGGGTAGAGTTTGGGTTTAATTTAGGCTGATATAGACACTGCTGCAGGTGAGGACACAGCGTGGTTAACAATAAAAGCAGACACAAAATAAACCACATTAAGCAGGAGTAGTGTGGGCTGATTTTAAGGGGGAAATACTGAAGTCTGTATGGAGGCAAAGTCGGAGGAGGGGCAAATACTGAAGTCTGTATGGAGGCAAAGGGGGAGGAGGGGGTAATACTGGAGTCCTGTATGGAGGCACAGGGGGAAGAGTAGGAAAGAGAACAAAAATAAAAATAAAGTGAGTTTATTTTTTTTTTATTTACTAAGGGTTACGCTGCACAATTTTACGTTGCACCTGCAGCTTTTAAAGTGGTACGTGAATTAACATAAGCGCTTTGTGTCGTTTTGCAGAAGCGCGCGTGTAAAATATTAGTAAATAGCCCGGTATTTGTTTATAAACTGAAAAGACTTGGCGAAAGAGGAGAATTTCAGGAAGAGAGAACAGGAGACCGGAGGGTATGGAATACACTAGAGAATTTAAAGGGAGAAGAGATTAAAGGGTAAGGTGAGAACAAAGTAAAGATATAAAAATAAGGAAACTCCAGAAGAGCACTATAAATATACAGAAAAGTAAAGTGCGTGAGGATGTGGAAGAGCAAAAAAGAAGAAAGAGAAATTGAGACCACAGAAGAGCAAAAGAAAAGTATTTAAAGGGAAGGAGAAAATGTGTGCTGAAGAGTTGTGTGTGTATGAAAGCAGGGCCATCAAAGACATTCATCTTTCTGACTCAATGAATGAACTATATTGAGTTGGGTAGTAGTAGCATAGGATATTACAGCGCTTGGAGACATAGGTCATACATAACGCGCTGCATGACTCACACGAGCATGTAAGGTAGGCAGGAGGGGACATGGGGGAGCAAGAAACAAATGCCTAAGAAGGGAGAGGTGGAAGATGAGTGGGTCGTGGGAGAAGGCCACTGTGAAGAAGAGGGTGAGCGGGTGAAGAGGAGGAAGGTTTCATCTTGCCCCCTCAATGTGCCTTGCTCCCTGGAGGCCCCAGCCCTTATTCGAATTTTCGCCTGTCCCGGGTTCCTGGGCACCGACTGTCTGCGCAGACCTGGTGGTGAAAGCGGGCAGCCATGTGGCATTAATGCCCCGCTGTTGTATTGCACTTACTGTATGCCACTTATTTCATTTCCATATCGTAGTGTATTGCCTTGCTTCCTTTGCTTTGGAGTGTTACAGGTCATGTTGTCATTGATGACACTTGGAATTCCATGTATCATCAATGACCAGTTGAAGAGCTGCTGCCTGCTGGGCGGAAGCGCTGACCTCCGTTAGAAGGAAACTTAATAAAGAGTACTTTTACACTTCGAGACGCCTCCTGGAATTTGTTCAACAATTTTTGCGACGACTGGACGACCCTATGTATGCAAGCACCTTACTACCCCTGCTCGCCTGGAACTTCATCCTCCGGCTTTTCTTTAAGGGGCAACTGTGTGCTTTTAAAACTGTAAGTACTGTCTTGTAAGTACTGTCTCTTTTCGCGCATTATAAGGGGTAGGACCTAAATTGACATCCTCTTGTCAACCTAAGTAACACCCCGAGTTTCCTGCGTAACGGCTCTCCTTGGAACGAGCCATTGCCGATGGCCACTGCTCGAGACTTGCTCACGCGCTCCACACACGAGCACCTTCTCACGCTGCTCCTCTCTGCATACGCACAAGCGCACTGCTGACGTCATCCTGCAACGTGCAAGACGCCATCTTGGATCAGGCGTTCTTGCAGCAGGAGCACACGTCATCACGCCACGTAAGGAAGCCATCTTAGATCGGCTAATTCCAGCTCCCGATTGTTGTCGCCTACCCTTCCTCTGCATTGTGCATTCTGTTGGCTCCTGTCACGAGTTTCGGTGACAGGCACACCCTCTGCTTACTCGCCTGCACTACTTACCGCATCAGTTTTCTTTGGTGACAGGCACACCTTGATTGTTTCAAGCATGGTACTTGCGGTGACAGGCACACCCTTTGCCTACCGGCTAACAGAGGTCGTCACATGTTTTTACTTTGCTGACAGGCACACCACCAGCCTGTTATTCTACGGTGACAGGCACACCATTTGACAAGGTACTGGCAAGTTTTTATTTTACGTTTGTGGGGGTTGTTGTTTATTCCTCTAATTTTATAATGGGTGCATCGCAAACATACTGCTTAACACCTCCACAATACTTTCTTGCCACTACCGGAGATCCTCCCATTAAATGGCTAGAATGGAGGGAGTATTTCCTAAACTATCTAGATGCGCTGGAAGGTGGGGAGGAGGAGCTATCCCAAGTCAGAAAGAAAAAGATCTTGTTGCATTCTCTTGGCCCCCAAGGTCTGACGGTGTACAATTCAATAGAAAAAAAGGTTTGCTATTCTGAAGACTCTGATATATTTCTTCATGCGTTAGAGGATTTAGATGCCTCTTATTCCACTTCAGTATGCATCGCCATTGACCCCCACAAGTTCTTCGGTAGGAAACAAGGAAAACAGGAGACGATCGAAGAATTTGTTTCTGACTTAAAGAAACTCGCCATAACGTGCAGATTTGGATACTTACTCGACAAATTTATTTGTGACCAGATCATTATGTATGTGAACAATGAGCATGTTCAAGTACGCTTGTGGGTACATGGGGAAGCTCCGTTAGCAGACGTTGTTTCCTTAGTTAAGAAAGCAGAGATCTCTAATAAGTGTGCTAAGGCAGCCTCTGGGGCACCTAAAGATGAGGAGAAGGTTACTGTAAGTAAAGTAGGTGGTAAGGCCAAGAGTAAATCCGTTAATGAAAAACTAAGTAAGGGTTAGGAGTACAACAACAAAGACTTGAAATCCTACAGGTGTGGGAATAAGGACCACCTTGCTTACAGTAAGAAGTGTCCTGCTAAGAATCAAAAGTGTGCTGAATGTGGGTTAATTGGCCATTATGCTAAAGTTTGTAGGCGCAGCAAAGGAGGTAAGAAAAAGTTAACGTTGATTACTGAGAATGATGATGATTCGGGTTCAGACTTATCCCATGGGGAAGATCCGTCCAAGGGAGTCGAGTGTGTTCTGGGGGTTACCGACAATGTCACTCTCTTGAATCTACAGTGTAAGTCTAAACCTGTCTGTTCCATACGTCTTGGTGGGGTTGAGACGCTCATTGTAGCCGATTCAGGGTCTCCCTATACCATCATCGACAAAGACCAGTGGGAAGAGAATTTTGTGGAGGTTCTTTGGCCATCTTTATTACCTCCAGATGTGGCTCCAGAGAGTTTTACCCAGGAGAAAATATCATTGTTGGGGTACAGGGAACTTAAGTTCGAGTTCAAGGGGAGATCATCAATAGGAAAGTTGTATGTCGCTCTTGAGGGACCTTCAGTTTTGGGGTGGATAGATCAAAGGAATCTGAACATTATCTTGAACCCCAACAGCCCTGAACAAGTAATTGTGCTAGATCATAGTGAACCTTATCATCAGAAGTTTAAGGAGGAATTTCCTGAGGTATTCTCTTGCAAGATTGGTAGACTGAAGGGGTATGTACACAAAATTGTTCTTAAAAAAATGCTAAACCTAAGGTCCACAAATCTAGGGACATACCATGGCTTCTTAGGGAGGAGGTTAGCAAGGAACTAAAGTGTCTACTGGAGAGTGGCATCATTGAGGAGGTCGATGTTTCAGAGTGGGTAGCACCCTTGGTCGTGGCACGCAAGGCCAACGGAAAAATCCGCTTATGTAGTGACCTGAGAACCCTTGATGGGGCAAGAACTCACAATGAGACTTGCTCGGAAGCAATCTTCTCACAGTATTAATTAATTTGTACTAAAACATTGTGATGTCTTTATTAATAATGTGCAAACACAACATTTTTTATCTAGAAGAAGCTTGCCTATGTGTTTTCCGCTAATAAGTAATCCTTGTCTAATCCAAAATGGCCGCTAAAGCACAGGAAATCTACTGCGCATGTGTCAACCATGTCACGTGGTATGACGTCTTTCTTTGCTTGGAGGGAATCTTTTGCTTCTGCGCAGTGTATGCTAAAATGGCCGCTTAATGTTCTCACATGCTAAAGCTTTCGCATTGCTGCAATTAATAATGTGGTATTCTAACGCTACTAATGCGGGATAGACACTTATAATTAAATGGGATTAGGGTAGAAATAGGAGGTATACAGTGAAAACATTTATTTTTGATTTTAATATGTTTCTTGTTTGATTTCTATTAGTTCGTAAAGTGGGCCTGGGTTGACTAAACGGCAGCTCAAGAATCATGTGACCTGCACATGCGCTCTGAAAACTAGCAAAGCAAAGCGATGAAGTCAACTTGGAAGATGTCCAAGGACATGACCCGCTGATCACCTTCAGAGTTCATCCCAATTGTCCTACAAAATGATACATTTTGTATATACTTTGTATTAAAATTGTTGTGAGACGGGTGGGAAATAAAGCAAATGTATTAATTGAGAGGGGCGGTATTTTAAAACTATGGGCTTAAGAAAATTGAACTAAATTGACATGGTGTGAGGATCAACCCCCTGTCCAATCAGAATTAGTGGTCCCATAATTTTGAAACATTTATGGGAGGTACATGGGCGTAGAAGGGTATAATAGATATAGAATTAGCTAATTAGTTAGCAGTTAGCGCAGAGGAGTACGAGGAACTGAGTGCTTAGAGCTCAGATGCTGCCATAAAGAGAACGGAGCAGACCGAATCGCTGTCCGAAGAGGTCGTGAGGTGGGGGCGCGAACCGTACTAGAGGGAGACGCGGAAGAAAATCCACGAGGAGGAATGAAGTGTCAGAGAGGGAAACGACGCAGGCGTCGTTTGGTAGAGAGGTCATCTATCCTGTTCTGAACCCGATCCGGAGGTCTTGGTCTTCATCCTTTCTTGGGACCCTTTTCCAACTCCTTGGCCAAGGGGTTTGGTTTTCACACTTTTAGGTAACTATAAATGCGTAATCTTTAGTTTGTACTGCTGTCTCTATCTTCTCCTTTCTGAGGGACCGTCATTTGTGATTAATAGGTGACAATAGTATGCTTCCTCCTTGATATGAGATTAAGTGCCATGTGGCTTGTATTTTACTCTGCTAAATAATTTTAGATAAACATTTTAAAACTTCCTGAGTCAGTGGTTATTTCAGGTGGTTAATGAAAATTATGTTTTGTATAATCTCATTTCAACCCCAGTTATCAAAGGTCCATTGGTAAGTCATTACTCTTCAATCAGAAAAGGTAATTGGTAGCAGGGATTTTGATAAAGAGTACAACTGATTCCCACCAGCGATGATTATTAGTTAGCGTGAATGAATGGGCCCAGGTGAGTATTTTGTGCATGAATGCTTGTTGCTAATAACCCGCTCGATCACCCTCAATGAGAATATTGTTGTTGAGAAGTTTCCCTTGCCAAAAATCTATGAGTTGATGTCACTCACTAAGAATATGAAATGGTTTTCGGTGATAGACCTGACGTCGGCTTACCATCAGGTGGTGTTACATGATGATAGCAAAAGCTTGACCACCTTTATGACGCCTCAGGGTTATCGTTTTTTACGAATGCCCTTTGGGCTGGCATCGGCTGCAGCCGTTTTTCAAAAACTGATGTTTAAGCTGTTTGTGGGTGTGCCTGGGGTAGTCTTTTTCCAAGACGATATCCTTATCATGGGCAAAACCAAAAATGTTCATGATGGGAGAGTATGCATGGTCTTTGAGAAGTTACGGGACAATGGGTTGACAGACGAATTATCTAAATGCAAGTTTGGTTTTCAATCGTTGGACTACTTAGGTCATGAAATCTCAGCTGAGGGGATAAAACCTAGAGTGAATTTGTTGAGTGCCATAAGGGATGCTCCCTCACCCCTGAACAAGGATGAGCTAAGGTCCTTCCTAGGTCTTACTGAGTTTTATAGCAAATTTATTCAGAATTTTTCAGAGAAAACGTATAACCTACGTCAGTTATTTAAAAACAAATCCTCAATTGTGTGGTCTGAATGTCTTCAAAACGATTTTGTAAGTTTGAAAAATGATCTGTGTAAAGCAAAAAGCCTGGTGGGGTTTGATCCCGCTCTACCTTGTATCATCACCACAGACGAAAGCAACAAGGGGTAAGGTGCTGTAGTGTCGCAAAGGGAGGTTAATGGCAAGGAAGGGACTGTGGCTTCTGCTTCCAGGGCGCTCTCACCAGCTGAAGAGCAATATTCAGTCATATAGAGGCAAACTTTAGAGGTTGTGTGGGGATTGGAATACTTCAGAAACTTCCTCTGGGGTCTTCATGTAGAGATAAGGTGTGATCATAAGCCATTGGTCAAGGTTCTATCCTCTGAGGAGTTACTTAGAGCTACTCCGAGGATTGCGAGGAGGTCTGTGCATCTACTTGATTACAGATACGCTGTGTGTTATATACCAGGGGTGAAGAATCAAGTAGCGGATTGCTTGAGTCGACTGCCTTTACTCCATAATCTTGGGATGACTTACACGTTGCCTGGACGCATATGACGGATAGAGGTGCTGCCTTGGATCTTGTGGAATGGAATGAGACGGTAGCCAAGGATGAGGTGTTGTCTCAGGTCAAGACGTTTGTGGTGCAAGGTTAGCCTGAGAAAAAGTCTTTATGTAAGGATCTAAGGCATTTCTGGGAGGTCTATGAGGAATTATCTCTGGTGGGAAATAATATCTTACGTGGTGGAAGGATTGTTCCCCCCCCAGGATATGAGAGTTAAGTTAATTAATTTATGTCACGAGGGACATCTGGGGATTGTCAAGAGCAAGAAGCGAGTGAAAGGTATGTATTGGTGGCCGGGCGTGGATGCTGAGGTTGAGAGAGTGGTGAGGCAATGTCTGTTGTGCCTGAATTTGGATAAATCCCAGAGGTTAGTTAATCCACCCTGTCTCCCATTCCCTGTCCTGAGATGGCATGGAAACCTTGGGTTTGGAAATTACTGGTCCCATTGTTGAGGGACAGCGTAGTTGGTTTATTCTGTCGCTGTGGATTACTTTTCCAAGTGGCCGGAAGTCAAGGTGGTGGAACGTGCTGACGCCCGCAGTGTGCTTGAGTTCATGGATGATTTATTCCAAAGGCAAGGCCTGCCCAAACTATTCATCACTGACAATGGGGTCCAAGTCAAGAGCGCCTGTGTGGAACATTTTTTCAAATGCAATGGGATTGAACATAAGGTCACTTCAATCTATCACCCCAGAATGCGAAGTTGAGCGCTTCAACCATGTTATTAAGGACTCTATTCAGTTAGCCAAACTCAGGAATCAGGACTGGACTGTGGGAGTCAAAAAGATGCTGTGGCTGTATCGCATAACCCCCACTGTTACTGGGTACAGCCCTCTTACCATCATGAGAGGCAGAGTGCCATTTACCAAGGATAATCAATGTTGGTTGAAACATTCCAGGTGGTTTGCATGGTCTCCTGTTGAGGTGAAAAAGAACATCTTGTTGCACCAAGAGAAGTATAAGCAGTATTCTGATTTGAAGTGCAATGCCAAAGAGTTTTCCCTTAAGAAAGGGGACTTGGTGCGAGTGAAATTACCTTTTAAAGTAAAGAAGGGTGAGAGTAAATTCTCCAAGCCGTTTGAGATGGTGGAAGTCTTTACCAATTCAGTCAAATTGTGTGACAGGAGAGTGTGGCACGTGAGTAGATTGGTGAAGTACAATAAGGGGCTGAAGGATTGGGTAGAAGTTCAGGAAGAAAGGAGTTTTGATTGGCTAGATTCTTGTCAGGATGAGTGTCACGTTTCCACTGGAGGAGAACCTTACCTGAGTCCCGGTGGAGTTGTGAGTGGATCACCGGAAACTGCTGTTGAGTCTCCTTGTTCTGGGGGGGTCTCCTCAGTCTGTTGGTGATTCTCCTCCTTTTAAGGATGCAACCCAAGAGGGTGCTACACCTTCTGTACCTGTCTGTGAGAGACAATCTCTTAACAAGTTTGGGAGGGAGCTAAAACCTCCTGGATATCTCAAGGATTATGTCACCTATTGTTAGTTTTTTTTGTTTTGTTTTTACACTTACTTTGTCTTCCCTTGCAGTTCTTTTTACTTCTCTTATGCATTGCTCCATATTGTATTGCTTTATATTATTTCTTTGTTTTATTATTGTAAGGAGGAAGTAGTGCTGTATTGCACTTATTGTTTGGCACTTATTTTATTTCCATATCATAGTGTATTGCCTTGCTTCCGTTGCTTTGGAATGTTACAGGTCATGCTGTCATTGATGACACTTGGAATTCCATGTGTCATCAATGACCAGTTGAAGAGCTGCTGCCTGCTGGGCGGACGCGCTGACCTCCGTTAGACGGAAACTTAATAAAGAGTACTTTTACACTTCGAGGCGCCTCCTGGAATTTACTCAACACCCACTCATCCCCTTTGCAACCAGGCATTAACTGGTAGCCGGGACCTATGAGTGCCGCGCCCTGTCCCCCCTTAAGAACATCCCACAATGAGCGATCAATTTAAAAGTTCCCCACCCTGCGACCTCACCCCCACCCTAGGAGGAATTCGCACAGGACATAAGTGCTGAAAGTGGTGCCACCTGCGCCCTTTAACATCCCTAAAGACTTTAGACTTCTCAGCTCGCCCAAGGAGGCCATTTTCAGCGGCCTGTTTAACAAAGGGGGGCTCCCTGCTTGAGGCCTGTCACACCATGAAATGCAATCCTGGCCTATACATGTCAGAGCAACTGTTTAAAGAAGTGGCGAAAGTTAAGAAAAAGCAGATAAAACAATGGCAAACGGAAATGCTGCAGACAGGGAACCTGCCTAAAGTGAAGAAGGCCAAATGCAGGCAGATCATGAAGGACCTGTTTCAAGCCCAGCGGACAGAGGCTTGAGGCAACCAGGAACAGGCAGGCCTGGTGAACTCAGACGCAAGCAGACAATCACCACGTAAGTATGAGGTAAGTGACAACAGGCGAAAGAGAAACAGGAGCAGGCCTGGTGATCTCAGACAGTGAAGCAAGTACGGGACAAGCGACAAGAGGTGAAAGACCAGATCAAGTAGCCTCTTAGGAATGGTAAATAAAAAGGTAAAAACCAGCAGAAAATTAGCACTCACCAGAACAATCGTTGAAACCGCATAAAGTAACTCAGTCGGCGTTCTACTTAGTCGCCATGTTGGTGTACTTTAAATATCACGCTTTCATGGCCATAGACAGGAGACTAACGTAGGTGAACAGGAAAGAAGGGAATACTCATTGCCATGTTTATTGTGGGTTAAAAGAATCATTACTGTTCCGGAACCATTGTCGTGGGTACACAGAGCACAGGAACGAACGTGTAAAAAAACAACTTGTTTCTAGTAAAAGAAAAATCACGAAATAGAAAAACATTTTTTTCTATTTCTTTACTTTTGATGCAATCGCGGCACCTGCGTGGGTGCAGCAATTGCATAAAAAGTAAAGAAATAGATAAACACGTTTGTCCTATTTCTTTAAATGCTGAAAGCGGCCGCTCGCCATTTCCTTTAGTTTTCATTACTTTTGTCACAATCGCGTCAACTGCACAGGTGCCGCGATTGCATAAAAAGTACAGAAATAGAAAAGCATTTTCTTTTCTATTTCTTACTTTTGATGCAATCGTGCCACGATTGTAACTAAAAGTAATGAACACGAAAGGAAATGGCGGGCAGCCACTTTCAGCATGTAAAGAAATAGGAAACAAGGGACTTTTGAAACGCGTGTGGCAGGGGACCGAAAACATAAATAAACAAGGAACTTTTGAAAGGTGCGTGGCAGGGAAGACACAAAAAGCTTCTGAGTTCACGGCACGGGTCCAATTGAGCGAAAAAAAGAGTGTGGCAAACATGAGAAAAACAATCAGAATGTAAGGGGACGTTTAACATGGGATGGTCACCACAAAGTGAAAAACACACCCAAAGGCGAGCCAAAGAGCAACGTCTTGCCAATAAGAACTTAAGAAAGGCACAAGAAAGAACACATGGAATGCGGTGGGCGTGGCCTAAGCAACCTGACTAAATACTACATGCCTCGCAGAGCAGTTGACCTAAAAAGGTCTGGCAATACTACTGTTCTCTGCTAAAACACAGTAGGCTGCAGCCTCCGCTCGCTTTATGTGCTATACCCAGGACAGGTAAGGGAGTCTACTGCTCACAAAGAGGGCACACTTAGTGCACCTTTCCAAGTAACATGACAAGTCCAGGACCTCACATAGTCAGGAACAGGCCTAGGCCTCAGCACAAACACTTAGATTAGTCTGATGCTGAGGTCAAAATAAAACTCAAGATACCAGATATACATGCAGGTGGGCACTCAGGACAGGGGAACAGACCTGTATACCTTTGATGGAGCAAGGACTCAAAAATGAGACTTGCTCGAATACAATCACCTCACAGTATTAATTTATTAATCTTGTATTGTTTATACTAACGTTGCATACACTACACGAATAGCAAGGAAGCTTGCCTATGTGTTCTAACTAACAAGTAACGCTTGTCTTATTCTAAAATGGCCGCTAAAGCGCGGGAACCTTACTGCGCATGTCTCATCCATATCACATGGTGTGACGTCTTTCTTTGCTTGGTGGGAAATTTCTGCTTCTGCGCAGTGTGCCCTAAAATGGCTGCTTGATGTTTTCACATGCTTCAGCTTGCTCTTGTGTTATTATTAATTTGTTGTTTTCTTAACGCTACTAATGCGGGATAGATTTATAAGTAAATGGGGATAGAGTAGAAAGAGTGGGTATACAGTGAAACCTATTATTTGTGATTTTAATATTTTCTTCTTTGATTTTTATTAGTTCGTAAACTTGGGCCTGGGGTTGGTGATCTGAAACTCGAGAGACAATGATTCTGCGCATGTGTCCTCCTTGGCTGCCAAAGAATGAAGTCAACCTGGACGTCGTCCAAGGCCATGACCTGGTGGCCGAAGTTGATGTGCTCTTGCCTTTCCTGTTGAACATTGAAACTTTGTATATGAAAAATATATAACATTTGTCGTGAGACGGGTGGGAAATAAAGCAAATGTATAAAATTGGATGGGCGGTAGTTTAAAGACAATGGCCTACAGAACATGAACTAAAATCATATGGTGTGAGAATCCACCCCTGTCCCTGTCCAATCAGAAGTAGTGGTCCCATATTTCGGCAATATTGAGGGGAGGTACATGGGCGTAGAAGGGTATAATAGATATAGAATTAGTAATTAGTTTAGCGCTTCTAGCTCCAGACCGTCAAGCTGATCGATTGCAGACTGAATCGCTGTCCAGAGAGGTCCTGAGGAGGGGGCGGCGGAGTCCATTAGAAGAAAGGCACGGGAGAATCGAGGAGAAGCTGAGTATCAGAGAGGGGAACGACGTAGGCATCGTTGTAGAAAGGTCACCGGTCCTGTCCTGATCCTGGAGGAGGTCTTTGCTCTTCATCCTTCTGGGTCCTAATCTTTCCAACTTCTTGGCCAAGGGTTGGGTTCTCGCATTTAGGTAAATATAAATGCAACCTTTAGTTGCGCTGCTGTCTCTATCTTCTCCTTTCTAAGGGACCGTCATTAATCAATAATTATTATTCTATACTTCCCTTATGATATGCGACTAAGTACCATGTGTTTTCTGTAATTTACTCTGCTAAATCTTTAGATAAATATTTTAAAACTTCCTGACTCAGTGGTTATTTCAAGATTATGTATTATAATGAATGTCACTCATTTTAAACTTCCCAATTAGCAAAGGATTCATTGGTAAGTCATTACTCTTCAATCAGAAGGTAATTGGTAGCAGGGATTTGATAAAGAGTAACAACTGATAAACCCAGCGTAAGTATTAGCGTAGTATGAATGTATGGGCCCAAGTGAGTATCTAGTGTATAAATGCTGTTTGCTAATATCGCGCTGGATCAGTTTTCTGGTAATCAGAGGATGGTTACTCTTTGTTAATTGGGTAATGAGAATTTTATTTTTATGAACTAACATCCGTGTATTCAAAGTTTGTTTTATGTTGTCCAGAATCCCCGGGGAAAATTGAATAGCGGTTGGTAAGTGGAAGCCATACTGCAGTGAGGTTATCTGTCAGGCAGAAATAGTACTGAAAACGTTAAGCAGGACTATCAGTACTGGTTAGGGAATCTATGCGTGAGTAATAGCAAAAGAGTACGCTGGTGAAAATTTGATGTTATATCACCTAGAAAGGGTAACATTGGAGAAGTAACAGGTATTTCTGGAGCTTGTGTGAAGAGTAAACGGAAGAGTTTTTACTCGTAGTGTATGTTTAGTAAACGGAAAGGTTTTACTAAGTGTGAGAGAAAACTATCTTTTCTATTTTAGAGAAACTGGCACGATAGCGAATGTTTTATGTTGTTACTGAAAATTTAATTGAGATTTATAGAGAAAATAAAGTTTGCGTAAGATTTTTGTAAAGGGAGGGTCAGCGGCCGGAGAGGGAGCTGACGACACAAACGCCGCGCTGGGATTGGTTGAATCAGCGGGTGTAGTCAGGAGCAGTACTGACGTCACAGGTGCCGCGCTGGGATTGGTTGAAACAGCGAGGGACAGAGAAACGCAGATTGTAAAGGAGGGGTTGACAGACAAACGTCACCGAAAAAGCCGCGTTAGGATTGGTTCAGAAATAAAAGTTAGCAGACATTGATTGGTTGAAATTCTAGAAACTAAAATCTTAGTGGATAGAGATTACATGGTAGAAAGCGATCCGACTTTAACAAGAACTCGTCCAGATAGAAGATTCCTGGGTTTTTCAGAATATAATTATATACATCGAGATTTGCCCAAGATGTACAGAGAAAAGAGAAAAATGTCCTTTCTGCAAAAGATTAAGAACTATTTTAAAAAGGATAAACCAATCAAAACTAGGGAAGGAATTATCATTCCACCAGCTAAAACGCCCGCTTCATTCATGATGATGGAGAGAGGTTATCATACTTGTGTATGGATAGAGAATTGGATAGAATATACCAAAAATGATGGGATATTAGCATTTCCCGAGAATGGTACCTTCAATGGAAGAATTCTTCAAAATTTAAGATTGAGGATGAATGACTTAGAACCCAGACCTAGATTAACTCAATACGAAGCCTTAGAGGAATGGGAAACCGAGGCATTTGAACGTGACAGATCCAGGAGTAATAGGGGTTATCGAGGATTTTTTCCCAGATACCAACATGAGAATAGGGACGGTCAGATGAAACAGTGGAGGAGAGCAATGCTTACAGAAGGATTATATCCAATATTTACGGAAGAAGAAATGTTAGGGAAGAAATGCACAGAAAAGACAAAACATTTAATGAGAAATGGAGATTCTGAAGATGAATTTATAGAAGCAATATTAAGGAACCCCACCCCCTTATCAGGAAGGGACAAGTGGATGTACCCCAAGTGCCCCATTGTTAAAAACTCCATTAGTACCACAGGTAGTGCATGATTTCACCCCCAGTAGGATCCTTCACGATAAAGAGAAAGAAGCCCTAGAAAAGACCAGAGCAGATTTAATACAGAAGATAACACAGATAAAAGTACATCCTGATTCTTTGACCATACCTGTAACAATTGGTCCAGTAGTTCCATTATATGGTAATCAGGGAAGTTGTCCTCCACCGTTAGTTATGCCTACTCCTGTGAATATTCCTAAACCTGAAGCACCAGTAATGGTTGAGGATCATTTTAGTGATTGTGAATCTACGATATCATTGATGGATTTACCAATTCGGGATTCTGTCAATAGTACTCCCAGAAGAACTACACCTGGGTGCTCAAAAAAGGTAAACTTGATAACTTCATCAGGAGCAAAAAGTGTCACTGTAGTTAGTCCAGAAGACTTAGAAAGGTGGGCACAAGGATCAGATCAGCAGTGTACACCTCCAAAAATATTGGATATTTATAAATTAAAGGTCGAATTAGAAGAAATAATAGCAGGAAATGTGGGGCTAGATCGCCTAAATGCTTACAATGAAGAAGAATTATTGTTCATATGCAGAAGTATCACCAGAAATGTAAAAATATTTCATGAAAAATTATCAGATTTGGCTTTGCAAATGGGAATTGAAATAGGGAGATCAAAGGTGTTGCAGAAACCCTATAGAGCAGATTTTTGAGACAAAGACTTAGAAAATATGAACGCATCTGGAAGAAAGTTACAAGTAAAGGAGTTAATGACAGTTTTGCAAATATGGGGAGACCTAGATAAATGGAGAGATCGATGGGCAAAGAAAAAGGAAGAGGCACGATCCAGTAGAACAGCCTCTGAATATGTGATGAAAGAAACAGGGAAGACAGATCAAATGTACCCGATGCGAGAAGTTCCCGGAGGGGGCTACGTACATGTCCCATGGAGTAGACAGGATATTTTGTCATTTACGAATGATTTTCCAAAATTGAGAGAAATCCAATTGAATGGTACAAGCAGGTTGAGAGGTTTGTGAAGGTGTCAAAGGTATTGTTGAAGGATTTAGATGGTCTGTTTGACATAGTGGTACCTGCCGATTTGTGGACAGATTGTAAAATTACAGTTGATTGGCCTAGTGATGAGTATCCTAGAGATCCAAAAACAGGTGCCCCATCAAATGATGTAATGAAAAAGTATCAGCAGGTGATAACTTACCTGAAAGGCAAAATACCTCCGAAAGAAACAGATTGGGTGAAAATAGACCGAACCACCCAAGAAGCTAGTGAATCGGTACATGTCTATTATGAGCGTTTATTGCAGGTATTTAAGCAGTATAGTGGATTTGAGGACATTGGAGACAAGAACATGAGTCAGTTTGTGTATCGATTTGTTTATGGTCTAAAGCCAGAGATTTGTCAGATGATTAAACAGCACATGTTGTGTTGGCAGGGCAAACCCATTGACGAAATTTTGAAATATGCGAAATATTATGGAGATGATATTGAGGATAGACATAAGAAATTGCAGGAAAACGTGATGTGGGCACAGGTGAAAATGGCTGAGAAACAGGGGATTAATTTGGAAAATCCAAGTGAAAGTCAAGGAAAGGATTCGGGAACGAATGGCGATACTGGGAATGGTGCAAAAGTGAGAGGACGAATGAGTAGAGAAGAAGCTAAAAAGAAATTTCCTTGTCATGGATGCGGAAAATTGGGGCATTGGAAGGATGAATGTAAAAGATTCGGAATAATAATGGCCCAAATCAAAATTTAAATCCACAGACGCAGAATGACTCACAGCAGGGTGTAAATCCTCAGAGTCAGTTGCCATCTCCACCTATTCAGGGTAATGTAAGCAGAGCAAAACACGGTACAGACGTCGGATATCAAGGAGGAAGTGGTAAGAATGATTATGTAACATCACAGTTTCTTTTACAGGACGATTTCTGTCAATATAGTTCATGACGGTGCCTGGGAGAGGGGGAGAAGGAGTGCGTACTTGGCGCATCCTTATCGATAGATCAGTCAGGTCCATATGTTGAAGGGAGTGTAAAAGGTAATGATATTACTTTTCTTTTGGACACTGGTGCTAACCGGTCTACTGTGAGAACAGCAGACATTCCAGACCTTCCTCTCTCTGGAGAAGCTATCCAAGTAGTGGGAGTAGCTAATAGAAAGATTAGAACACCGCTTACAGAACCAATGGAAGTTAAAATTGGAAATTTCAGAGAAATGCATCAATTTGTAGTATGTGATTCCAGTCCAGTAAATTTATTGGGCAGGGATTTGTTGTGCAAAATGAATTGTACAATTTTCTGATTGCAAAACAAGGTACAGAAGTAGATGAGATGTTTTCATTGATAACAAAAGATGAGTTGCCAGAAGAATTAAAAACTACTGTAAACCCTATAGTATGGGATTTCACAGGAAAAGAAGTAGGACTTATGGCCAAAATAGACCCAGTTAAAATTACTGTAAAAGAAGGTGCAATTTTCCCAAATACCAAACAGTACAAAATGAGTGCAGAAGTAAAAGCAGGGGTAATAGAAGAAATCAACCGAATGGTAGAACAAAACATACTAAGAGAAGTGATGAGTAGCCCATGTAATTCACCAATAATGGGTTTAAAGAAACCTAGCGGAAAATATAGGATTGTTCAGGACCTGCGCAAAATAAATAAGATTGTGGAACCTTGTTGTCCTATGTACCCAATCCTGCAGTAATACTATACCAGATTCCTTGGAATGCAGGATGGTTCACAGTGATTGATTTATGCCAAGCGTTCTTTTCAATACCATTACATCCAGACAGCCAGTATCTATTTTCATTTAAATTTGAGAACAAAGTCTATGTATGGAATCGTGTTCCTCAGGGGTACACGGAAAGTCCTTCCATCTTCAATCAGATATTGAAAAAGTGCTTAGAGAAACTAGTGATGCCAGGAAGCTCAGTTTTAGTCCAATATATCGACGACTTACTGGTGGCATCAAACACCAGAGAAGACTGTGTTGTTGATTCCATAGCACTATTGAATCATTTGGCTGAAGAAGGACATAAAGTCTCACCAGAAAAATTGCAGTTCTGTACAACAGCTGTTAAATATCTGGGACACCAAATTGAGAGTGGCAGAAGGAGAATAACATCGGAAAGAGTACAATTGATTAAGAAAATGCAAATGCCTGTAACCCAAAGAGAAGTGAGAATGTTCCTAGGAATAGTAGGTTACTGTCGACAATGGATACTAGGATTTTCCTTGTTAGCGAAGCCCCTAATTCAAATGACAAGAAAGAAAGCAAAGGACCCAGTTGAATGGGATGATGAGAGTGTAGGAGCTTTTGTAAAATTGAGAAATGCTTTGTGCTCAGCACCAGCCCTAGGCATGCCCGACTATAAGAGAAACTTCGCATTGTTCTGTCATGAGAGAGAAAATTGTGCACTTTCAGTCCTAACCCAGAGACATGGTTTAGACAGACGTCCTATAGCATATTTTTCTGCTACATTGGATCCAGTGGCAGCCGCATTGCCAGGCTGCTTAAAAGCAGTAGCGGCTACCTGTTTAAGCATTGAACAAAGTGAGTCAATTGTGATGGGACACCCAGTAAAGGTGTTTGTTCCACATGCGGTCGTGATTCTGTGGACAAGAACTCGAACTCAGCATCTTACTCCTAGTTGGCTGACTAAGTATGAGAGAATAATAATGGGTGCTGAAAATGTGAACATAGTGAGATGTACAATAGTAAATCCTGCAACCTTACTACCAGACCCGTATCATGAGGAAATTAAAAATGACGAAGAAGAGGAACATGATTGTTTACAAGTCACAGAGTTATGCACAAAACCACGTCCTGATATTGAAGAACAGCCCCTTAGAAAGCCAGACAGGGAGCTGTTTGTTGATGGTTCATGCCAGAGGCATGAAGATGATAAACTGACTGCAGCATATGCAGTATGTGAATTAACTGGAATAGTCGAAGCATCCTATTTACCAGGAGTAAAATCGGCACAAGTAGCTGAATTGATTGCTTTGATAAAGGCGTGCAAAATTGGGAGGAATCAAAAAGTGACTATATTTACAGATAGCCAATATGGTTACGGGGTTGTGCATGATTTTGGCCAACTATGGATGCAGAGGGATTTCATGACTTCTTCAGGATCCCCCATTAAACATGGAAAATTTGTAAGGGAATTGCTGGAGGCAATACAATCACCAAAAGAATTGGCTGTGGTGAAATGTGCCGCACTTCAGTCAGGAGATGAACAACCTGGGTGGTAGTCGGCAACAGATACGCAGACCTTGTGGCTCAACATTGTGCCAGAAATAGGTTGTCAGTCAATAAAAGGGTGGAAAGAATGGGAATCAGCTGCCAACTTATGCTGTATTTGCCACCTGAAACATGGAATGAGGTTAGAAGATTACAAGATGGTGCTGATGAAAGTGAAAAGAAAACATGGATCAAAGTGGGTTGTTCCCAAAGGGGAGATGATGAAGTGTGGATTTGTGCTGATGGCAGACCAGTCATGCCTGACTGTTTGCTCTCTCAAATGGCCAGGATATATCATGGAGACACACACATAGGGAGAGATGCAATGATTAGGCTTTTCAGACAGAACTGGTACAATCCCAAGTTCAGGGCTGTAGCAGAGAGCCTTTGCCAGAGATGTTTGACTTGCCAGATGCATAATCCAGGAAGAAAAACAATAATCGGGTTTGGAAAAATTGGAAAAGCAGAAGGTCCATTTATAAGACTACAGTTTGACTTTATACAGTTACCACCATGCAGAGGGTTGAAATATGTACTAGTCATAGTATGTCTGTTTTCAAAGTGGGTGGAGACTTACCCTACCAGAAGGTGTGACAGCATTACAGTCACAAAGCTGTTACTACGAGAACTCATTCCTAGGTTTGGTTTCCCAGTAACTTTGGAATCAGATAGAGGAAAACATTTTAACAGTGAAGTGATTCAAATAATTTGCGGAGCATTCCAAATTGAACAAAAATTGCTCTGTGCATATCGCCCAGAGGCTTCTGGAGTGGTTGAACAATTGAATGGCACGATAAAATCCAGACTGGGAAAAATGTGTGCTTCAACATCATTGGAGTGGCCAGATGCATTGCCACTTGTCTTAATGGGACTCAGAAGCATTCCCGATAGAAATACGGGATTGAGCCCACATGAAATAATGATGGGAAGAGCAATGAGACAAGCACATGTTCCCATAAACAAACTGCTGAATGTATCTGATGATATGGTTCTGGATTATTGCAAAGGATTGGCTGACCCAGTGCGTTCTGTCTCTTATCAGGTCGGAGAAGACGCAGTTTCGAGGCAGCCTGAACAAGAACATGATCTGAATCCTGGAGACGTGTCTATCACCTAGATGGGGAAAACCTTGTCAAGTCATACTGACTACCAATAAAGCAGTGAAGTGTGCAGGATTTCCTAATTGGATTCATGTAAGCCACACCAAAAGAGTACCAGACCCTGAAGAAGAAAATCCTCAGTCAGCATCAATCACTGAGGAAGCTGAAGGTTGCCCAGCTGAAGGATCTCAGGCTCGAGATTCAAGAGAAGCTGCAGAAGAACAACCGAGCACAAGTCAGGACTGGATACCGGTAGTAGAAATTCCTGAAGTTTACTACAGAACAAGAAGTCAAGCAAAATTGGAAGAAATTGAAGAAGATCAGATAGGTGAAGAAGAAGCAGCTCAGGGAAAAGAAGAACAAACAATAAAAGAACCTGAGCAAGACCAGATAGGGAAAGGAAACTGGACTCAAAATAACGAAGAACCAACAAGTTTTGACCAGGGAAAGACAGGTTTCGAAGAATCCGGTCAGGCTGCAGAAGTACAAAGTGCAATAAGCCCTGATCAGAACCAGTTAGATCTAGAAAATCACACAGAAGAAAAAGATCTCGAGAAAAATGAGCATGAAGAATTAAACAAAGAACAAGGTCAATTATTGAAAACTCACGAAGGAGCTGCAGAAGAAAAACAAATAAGGCCTGAAAAAGAGCAAGAAAGAAAAACAGTAATTGCAGAAAACGAAAAGGTGTTGAACAGTGAAAATAAAGAGATTGCTGAAGACAAAAATAAAGAAACAGTGCAAACAAAGAAAACAAGAAAAGGTGATCATTGGCCTAGTGTCATTAAAAGAGTAAAATACCACATAACAACAAGAAGTGAAGATCCAGATCAAGTAAATGAAGTAACAAGTCAAACCGAACAAGAAAACAGAACTAAGAAAAGAAGAAGCAAGAGACTGAAACTTGTAAATAACAAATTCAAGGGTCCTGATTGGACTTACATTATCCTTGAAGATTACGAGAGCTCAGAGTCAAGTGAAAGTGGTGACGAAGGAACAAGTGCAGAATTGACGTACGAGAGAGAAACAAGACCACCTTGACTACGCAAAAGAGTCATAAAAGAAAAACGAAAATAGATAAGAAGAGCAATCTTCCTTGTCGAAATGCCTGATGATAGAGTTGCTGGGAGACCAAAACAGAGATGTTGTAGAAGATGCTGTGCAATATGCATATGTAGTCTAGTAATGGTGCTTATAGTATGGTTAGTTCTGATCGTAGCAGTCCCTTTCCTTATGATAATGGATAAAAAGATTAACAACGAAACTAAAGGAAAGACAGCACACATGACGGGAAATAGAGTAGAACTAATGGCAGAAAATGAACCAGAATTTCATCATGAAATAACTGATAACGACACTAGTTTAAATGTTTTCACAAAGTTATTATTTCAATATGTAGATACCATGGAAGTTAGTAATTGTTATGTCTGTATGAAATTACCTGAATCAGTAGCAGAAGGATTAACATATCATCACTTACCATTGACATATGGCATATCATGTAGTGTATTAGCTAGTTTATTTTATAGAACAGGGAGACTTCAATATTATTATTCAAACATAGATGTGATATTTTCTGAGGTTCTGATTCGAAAGAGTATGAACCCAGTGCTTAGTAGTCTAGACGCACAGTTTATGGGAGAATTTTTCTTAACAATGAAATCGATAGACATAACACATGCACATAGACACAATCTAACATGTTCTTTACACGAAGAAGAAAAGATATTTTTGAACTTAGTAGAAGATAGAAGACAAGATTTTCAAAAGAAAGCTTCTGAGCATAAGGCTCATTTGCCACCTTGGGCTGAGAAAGAAGGGAGTTACACACCTGGCAAGGCTCAAGCTACTATGGCTCTGGATTTTATAAAGACGGGGAAAATTTGTCTACATAGATTAAGGACTGATTATAACAATGTTTTCATTGGTACCAGTGAATGTGAACACAATTTCTTAATTCTTGGAGGTTGGGGAATAAAAGGAGGAACAGATTCAGTTTTTCCTGGAATCTATTATGTGTGTGGGAATAAGGCTTACTTTAGGCTTCCTGCACGGTGGTATGGAAGTTGTTATTTTGGAATAGTATTTCCAAAGATATACCACGTAAAAAGAAACACTGGGAGCAATGAAAACAATGGCGAATTAATACGTAGTAAAAGAGCTAGTTTTTCTGAAATTGTAGGTGATATATTTGGTGCATTGATACCTTCGGTGGGAATAATTTTGAACTCAAGGAAAATATGTAAATTGTCTACAGTGGTTGATCGTTTATCAACGGATACTGCTGGAGGATTTCTAATGATTAATGCGGAAATGGTTGCGATTAGATCTATGGTTATGCAAAATCGACTTGCTCTTGATATATTATTGGCAAAAGAGGGCGGAGTCTGTAAATTACTGAAGACGAAACATTGTTGCACTTACATTCCTGATAAAAGTGCAGAAATTGGAACGTATATACAGAATATAACTAAACTTGAGAAGGAACTTAAACCACTGGAAGTTGATAGTGTATGGGAAAGATTGACAAGTAGTATTGCGTCAATTGGTACCTGGTTTTCTAATGTAGGAAAAGGGCTTATAGGTCAAATATTAGTACCTTTAGCAGGGTTAGCAATAATAGTACTGACGATGATAATATGGTGTAAATGTTGTAGAAAGAATGGAACATATACTGTGACATGAAGAGGAAAGAAGAGAAAGATTGATGAAATTGAACTTGAGGATGTGAGAAGGGAATTATACAAGAAATTGAAAGGGGATGTTAAAAATAGAAAATGTAAAAATGAGAATGAAACTATTTGCTAGAAGTTGGCATCTGATTGAGGGTAGTATTTTGATGGCTCTTAAACGCCATCAGAGAGGGGATTGATGGAGCAAGGACTCAAAAATGAGACTTGCTCGAATACAATCACCTCACAGTATTAATTTATTAATCTTGTATTGTTTATACTAACGTTGCATACACTACACGAATAGCAAGGAAGCTTGCCTATGTGTTCTAACTAACAAGTAACGCTTGTCTTATTCTAAAATGGCCACTAAAGCGCGGGAACCTTACTGCGCATGTCTCATCCATATCACATGGTGTGACGTCTTTCTTTGCTTGGTGGGAAATTTCTGCTTCTGCGCAGTGTGCCCTAAAATGGCTGCTTGATGTTTTCACATGCTTCAGCTTGCTCTTGTGTTATTATTAATTTGCAGTTTTGTTAACGCTACTAATGCGGGGTAGATTTATAAGTAAATGGGGATAGAGTAGAAAGAGTGGGTATACAGTGAAACCTATTATTTGTGATTTTAATATTTTCTTCTTTGACTTTTATTAGTTCGTAAACTTGGGCCTGGGGTTGGTGATCTGAAACTCGAGAGACAATGATTCTGCGCATGTGTCCTCCTTGGCTGCCAAAGAATGAAGTCAACCTGGACGTCGTCCAAGGCCATGACCTGGTGGCCGAAGTTGATGTGCTCTTGCCTTTCCTGTTGAACATTGAAACTTTGTATATGAAAAATATATAACATTTGTCGTGAGACGGGTGGGAAATAAAGCAAATGTATAAAATTGGATGGGCGGTAGTTTAAAGACAATGGCCTACAGAACATGAACTAAAATCATATGGTGTGAGAATCACCCCCTGTCCCTGTCCAATCAGAAGTAGTGGTCCCATATTTCGGCACCATTAAGGGGAGGTACATGGGCGTAAAAGGGTAGAATAGATATAGAATTAGTAATTAGTTTAGCGCTTCTAGCTCCAGACCGTCAAGCTGATCGATTGCAGACTGAATCGCTGTCCAGAGAGGTCCTGAGGAGGGGGCGGCGGAGTCCATTAGAAGAAAGGCACGGGAGAATCGAGGAGAAGCCGAGTATCAGAGAGGGGAACGATGCAGGCGTCGTTGTAGAGAGGTCACCGGTCCTGTCCTGATCCTGCAGGAGGTCTTTGCTCTTCATCCTTCCTGGGTCCTAATCTTTCCAACTTCTTGGCCAAGGGTTGAGTTCTCGCATTTAGGTAAATATAAATGCAACCTTTAGTTGCGCTGCTGTCTCTATCTTCTCCTTTCTAAGGGACCGTCATTAATCAATAATTATTATTCTATACTTCCCTTATGATATGCGACTAAGTACCATGTGTTTTCTGTAATTTACTCTGCTAAATCTTTAGATAAATATTTTAAAACTTCCTGACTCAGTGGTTATTTCAAGATTATGTATTATAATGAATGTCACTCATTTTAAACTTCCCAATTAGCAAAGGATTCATTGGTAAGTCATTACTCTTAAACCAGAAGGTAATTGGTAGCAGGGATTTGATAAAGAGTAACAACTGATAAACCCAGCGTAAGTATTAGCGTAGTATGAATGTATGGGCCCAAGTGAGTATCTAGTGTATAAATGCTGTTTGCTAATATCGCGCTGGATCACCTTGCTGGGGACATTCATGTCCCAGCAACAGGCAACACTGCCAGAAGAATTAGATGCAATCATTCCATAGTACTTTGACGCAATAATATTACATTTACTGCTGCAAAGACTTTCACCACAAACAACTATATTTTGCCTCTTTTTGTACTCTTTTTATTCTAATCAAATTGTGCGAATCATGCTTTATTTCCTCATGCGTATACTCAATTTCAATACGAGGGTTACATCTTTAATTCTGGTGGCCCATTAAAATAAGAAACTACTTTGCTTGAAGCATTGCTGCATTTATTAATGCACGATAGGTTCGTAAAAGTTTATGTCTGTATGCCATAGTTTCCTACTTTTTTGTATTGCTACAATATATTGTAAGTTATTAGTAGAACTCCTGCAGTATCCCTTCTGTTTGATGCACTCATAAAACATGCTCACACCTTTTATTCTCGATGAACTGTCTGACCCCAGCACCATGCTGCTTTCTATTCTAGATAAATGATGTTCCCATGTAGCCTAGTTTTGTTCCTCGTTGTAAATGTATGTTGTTTTTGCTCCTCAATTAAGATGCACGGATATACCTAATTCGCATAACCTTATAAGGGGAGCTTGAGGTCGGGGGGAATCTGCCTAGACCGGGTTTACGCTTTCGATTACCTAGGCATTAGAGTAAACAATTCTTTATCCTGGAAACCCCAAATAGCAAAAAGCAGAACTATAAAGATTCATAGAGGTACAGCGATTTTACAGGCTGATAAAGCCCCCTTTACCAAACCAGTGTCCCCCATACTAGAGCTTTACAGAGCAAAGGTCAATCTGCTACCCTGTATGGTCTAGAAATTTTGGGGGTATGAAAACACACGCTTTAACCATAGGAAAGAATTATTTTATTAGCTCTTTGGTCCATTTACCTCTAAGCATTCCCTTGCTGCCTTTACATTTTGACTTGGGCTAACAGAAAATCGAACAAGTGGCTATTCTTCGACCTCTGTTGTTTTGGGTAAGGCTGTGGGCAACTCCCCAGCTTGCATGTACAGAGAAGGCCTCCAGGAGATTCTAAGTTTGGACATGACTGGAACCATGTCCTGGTTAGACACTTGAAAGATTGGTTTGTAAATCTTGGTTTTTAAATCCTGTGGTCAGATCCATCCTCTTTAACTATGCCATGTAAAATTAAACTTAAAAGCAATTATGGCATTTTATCGCGGCTCTTAGTCAAAGGAATGGCATCAAGGGCAGTTTATCAGCTCATTTCTTAGATGCAAAATCATTACCGGCATACAAGCCATATTTAGATGAGATTGTTCCAATCCAGGCTAAAACCCTTTTTATCAAGTTCTGGTTTGGTATTCGAGGAACTAAGAATTTTACGTGCAAGTGGGACATGTCAACCTCACCCAGTAAAGCTTGTCATGTGTAACAAGTGGGCCACAGACACTATTGCCCATGTACTATTCTTCTGCTCTGCTTATCACACATACCGAAAGATGTGAATACTCCCATTATCTCGCTCTGTGGGTTTTAGAAGCTTCATGCCTGCCCTAACAAAATTACACATTGACACCTCATCTTTATTAGTGTGCTGCTAGAGTGAATTTGTATACTGCGTGTGGGTTAAGATGAAAAGTGTAAGCTTGGAATTTTAGGTTATTTTTAGCATAATCAAATAATTTAACTCTGTATTTATTGACCGTTTCGTATATATTAACATTCTGTTGTATAAGAGTTTTAACACATGTTGTAAATTGTTTTAAGATTTGTTTTATGGGGTTTATCCAGAAATAAACAGAACCTTAGACTGATGGACACCAGTATTGGCTGCAATGATCTTTGAAGTCCATTTGCCAGAGCTGCATAAATGCACGCAACAGATTAGGATTCTCTCTAAAAAAAACATTGCCCTAAATAAGTGGTCACTGAAGCAAGGACAGATGTATGGTAATTAAAGCTAGTGTTTTTAGTTCTCACCTACAAACCACTTTAGCTGTCTGTTATTTAAAGGCCTGTGTGTTCAACACCAATAATTAGAGTGGGCTTGTTAGGTTACCTGTTAATATTGTATGCTTCCTTCTAATTGGCTTTCTTTCTTCTTCTTGTGCAGGCTAGTCTATTAGAGCATGGCACATTTACCATCCTTTTGGATGGATGGCATATCTATCTCCACACCTCAAGCTTACCGGTTGCATCTATTCTGACAATAACCATATTATTTTAAAACTGGAAAATTAATCACACCCAGCGACCCGTATACTATTGGAATGCCTACAAGCAGTGGACATGAGGATTCTACAAAATAACCCGAAACTAAACCCCTCAAAAAGGAAGTTCTTGGATCATGGACTACGGAAAACATATTATTCACCAGGGACTGACCCAAGGCAATCTGGTATCCCACTACCATACATACATAGAAGTAAAAAAAATTGGAGTTCAAATAGATTCCAAACTCTCACTCCAAAGTCAAGTCAACAACATAGCGAAAAGTGCTCTCAACAGCATGAGTCCATTACAACGATTCTTTCCTTTCTTGGGTTACCCATGAAAGGGTGGAAGCCTCAACAGCCTTCAGGCTCTTCTGCCTCGCCTAAGCCAACAGACACTCCATAGGACTTATGAAGCATTTAGTTAACAAACTCCATCGAACCCAGACTATTGCTGCAAGATCATTTCTTGGACTGAACCAACATTATCAAAATATCCCTGTCCTGAAGGCCTTGCCCTGGCTACCAGTTCCAAGTAGAATCTCTTTCAAAGCACATCAACCAATCCATCATGCTGGACCACTTTGCTACATCCAAAATAAAACTCTACATCCAAAAGAGGAAACTTGGATCAAGAATGGCACCTCTCTTAACCAACCCTCCTTTCAGAAGAACACGCTTAGGTGGACACTTGTTATCAACATAAACCTGCAAACTATAGAGAACCCTAACCAAGGAAAAATGAGTTAATCAGTAAGCACCTAGAATTCAGGGAAGCAATAAACACCTGATGTCTGACCAAAATATAATCCAACTCATTCTCAGACTATAAGTTATTCAGGCCACAACACTGCAGAAAACAATGCTACCATCAGTGGACTGTTTGTCTAACTTCTAAATAGACTCCAGATCAGACTACCAATAAACATAACCCCACTGTTTCTCCTTTCTAAACCCACCAAGGTACTCTATGGTGGTATATACCAAGGGACCAGGCCTACTAGCACTGCTGGGTGGGCCATATATTGACTGAATGTTCTTTAACACCACTAAGCCCTGACCATACAGTATCTACCCTGGGCACATTCTCAACTACTACTCCTATTTATAGTACTATCCACACAAATATGGTAAATAGATGTGCTTATGCCAACATTCTCTGCAACACCTCGTGCACCCTACTACCCCTCACTGCACCTAACTAACTTCCTATTTAGGCCATTTTACAACATCCTTTCTATCAACTATGAACTCAAACGGCACCCAGGAAACATATTCGAATCTGAGCACTAGATGACCACATTAATAAGAAGAGCTAGATAAATCATACATATGGAGTATGAATTTAGGTATCACTCACACACACGTTTGGGCCTCACAAGACCTAGAAGGGTGCTCTTTACATTAATGTGAAAAAGAGGCTACATCCTCTTAACGTTCACTGGGTTTACATATTCATATATAGCTCACTTTTTCATTATTTATTCAACAAATCAGCCACCAGTCAGTAACCTTATGTAAAAAAGTGCCCCCCCGTGATTCTGTAACATGCGATACCCTCTTAGCAGCAATGACTTAAAGTAAACATTACCTGTAGAGTTTAGCTGCCTTTCACATTCCTTGGGAGACATTCTGACCTACTCCTCCATACAAACTTGGTGATGTTTGAGAGCAATCCTTTATTCACAGTTCTCTTTAGGTCCAGCCTGATCTTGGCCATTCCAAAAAAACTGATTTTTTTGTGTTTTGGCCATTCAGTTGTAGATTTAATTGTGTGTGTTGGATCTCTCTCTTTCTGCACAATCCACTTGCAGTTAAGCTTTGGCTGTATCTCAATATTTCCTCTGGACTGTGCCAATAAAGACAGGACTTCATGGTGGAATTAATGATTATGAGGATTCCAGATCCTGTGGCTGCAGAGCAAATCGCCAAACAGTATTATACACTAATGCACTACTTTGAAATAAATCCAATTTGCTTTCAACGAAATGGGGGTGCGCCAGGCAATGAAGTCCAGTAGGCAGCGAGTACTGTCAAGAAAGTTCTTTATTTCAAATTCACAAATCAATTCAATAATACGCAAAGCTCAGCCAACGCGTTTCATTCCCTCAAGGGGAACTTCATCAGGGCTGAAAAAATAATTCACAATACAACATAAGTCACGACAAACACATATATAAACGACAACCACAAAGGGTGTTAAAACCAAGACACAGGACTCAAACAACAAGACTACACTTATTAACACAATATAATAACATACACAACATAATACACATGAACGTTGTCCAATAGAGATATGCCATCTCAGTCAACAACATTATATTAAAAATACATGTCAAATATACAATAAAACGGTGTTCAGAGGGGCATGCAGAAGGTCTCCTGCACCCATGCCATAGTGGAGTTGTACACTATTCCCATTCAGTATGGATGCTGATACTGGTAAGACATATGGATCACAAAGGGGCGTAGGAGGAGTGCGTCTGCCATACAATTTTCCGAGGGAAAATACCCCAGGTGCAGTTGCTAAAATCATATTACCCCAGTCAATAAGTAACCCAAGATACAAATATGTTAATAAGATGAACTGAGCACCTGTAAATGCTTAGCAGTAAAAGTATGGTGCGTAATGGACATTGAGGGTCAGAACGTGAACTGGAGTGAGAGTGAGTTTTAAGGGGGATGCACGCTGCGAATGTGGCCCCTGCGCAAGCGGAGGAAAATGTAGAACAACAGATCGCCCTAGAAAGGTCCTGTAACTCATAGTTGATGCATACCTTATACATCAATTTTGAAAGTGTTCAAAGGTTCAAATGTCGGATGCAAAGAATCAATCCCAGTGTGCTGTGCTGGACCTTTTCGGTGTGCTTACAGGCTTAATACGGCCTGCATTAAGAGACCTAATAGGTATGGAAAACCAGTGTGAAGCGTTGATGATGACAGAACAAAATTAATACAGCCACATATAATGGTTTAAACAGTAAACATGGCTCATCCACTAATGCTAGACAGGAAACTCAATCGACAATGGTTATCCTCCATATTATGTACTTGAACTCAAAGTAGCTAGCAATGTACCTAGCTACCGGTAATCGCCCCTCCTATGTGCTAGGACTCAACATAGTGGTAGTGGGTCAGAACACCAGCCGGAATACAAAATTCACTGGGGCTGCACGCTGCGACTATGGCCCCTGCTCCAGAGGCGGACATTGTCAATCAACAGTCTGCCCCAAATTAGTACTGTATATCATAGTTTATGCATACCTTATACGTCAATTCTGATAATGTTCAAGGTTTCAAATGATCGTTGAGAAAGTTCTATTCCAGTGTATTGCGCTGGGACTCTCCGGAGTGTTTATAGGCATAATAAGGCCTACATAAAGAGACCTAATAAGTATAGAGAACCAGTGTGAAAAATAGATAGTGACAGCGCAAAACGATATTGCCACATATAATAATTAAAACAGTATACAGGGCTCATCTGTTAATATTGTACAGATAACTTAATCCCCTAAGGTAATCCTCTGGCTGCTGTACTATGACCTAAAGTAGCAAGCAGTGCACTAAGCATAGCCACGTGCCCGTATGAAACCAAATACTCATATTCTGTCGTCGCACTCGGTGCCCACATGCAAACCACAATTTAAAAAAGAGGCCCACGTTAATCGCCCCTTCTCTTTATTTGGACTCAAAAAAATAAGAAATGCGTTATACTTGAACGTGTACCCATATAGTACCCAACACTCCTAGCGAACCACCTCCCGACTCGGAGATCACGTGCGAACCACAATTTGAAAATCAAGGGGGAAGCAAGACACCCAACGCAAATGCTATAATCATGGCTTGACATCTGTGCTGCACTACGACAGTAACCCCTATGCGTATGTATCTCCATAAACAAACCACACAAGCCCCGTATTATCCTGAGTAGGGCGCCACCTGAGAGACTAGGGAAGCTTTGTAATTGGCCCACTGTTTAATTCAATCCGCGGCCCCCTTGTCAAAATCTCCAGAGTAGCATAGAACAAACCCTGTGTTGCTCTGATCCCGATGCTAAATGACAGACCAGGGAAGTCTCGTAACGGGCCAGCTGCTTACTCAAACAAGTGACCCCCTTATCATACTAAATCATAATCACAAGACCAGCCCCGTGATGCCCAGAGTCTAATGCCACATGGAAGAAAGTAATGTAAAGGTCCCACTCGTGAAGCTCAACCAGCGATCGAATTATAAAAGCAATACTGCCACATAACCAAAGACAGTAGTGACCCACCAAATCTAGAGATAGCCCCGTGTTCTCCTTACCGACAAACATGCTCGTCTGGTCAACACTCCGTAAGTGGAAGAGTGCACCACTCCGAGCGTACAAATACCATACGCTCCTCCCCCAAAATCCTGTCAGCCACTCAGCTAACGAAGGCTACGTGAAGTCAAAGGGAAAGCGTAAACGCCCAGGCCCCGTGTGTAAAGAGGCAAAAATGATGTAAAAGCAGCCGCCATCTTAAGGTGGTGCATGAAGTATTAAGAATACTGAAACTAACCTAGGTCAGTAAAACCCATTGTGCCCCCTATGATCAAAAGACAAAGAAAAAGTGATGGGATAGCAACACCACCCTAAACGTGGTCACACCGCCCCCGTATAAGAGGTGGGCATCGAGCACGAACCGGGCAGCCCAATGGAGAGCTATGGGTAGCCTGCGCAGAGCACCCAAAGGTGTACCTAACCTTGGTCAATTCAGGCTTAAGTTAGGTCAATTTGAGCTTAGGCTCCCCTCTACGAAGATGCCTATATAGCGGGGAGGGAGATAGCCTAAAGTACCATCGCACCGTATCCCGTCTGATAAAAATGCATACTACAGAAACCGGGTAGCCCATAGGCAGTGTATGATAAATAGGTTCATAGTGTATTCCCATTCCTACGCAGGCAGGGTAGACAACCGGGCATCGCGAGCCAAATGCCATCATGATGTTAAGCAAAGACAGGGCAGCGTATCAGGCAGTATACTGATAAGTTAGGTCACCAGGGATGGAGTCATAAGCTGGTAACAAGTGAGTTGATGAGAAGTAGGCAGAGACACGCAGCATGGTGGGTACAGTGAGAGCTAGCATATTCACCCTACAAAAGTATACTCCACGACTGGTTTCACTGTGATGTGGGTTTCCCGGAGCATTCCTCATAAGGGACAAAAGATGGGGTTTATTAAAGGGTAAAGGCCTTAGCTCAACAAGTGGTAGACTACAAGCCAACACATAATCACAATTCATGTCCTATATTACAAGCATGTGATATTCAAAAAACCATGTCCAGCATACATAGTCCACAACATAGTCACAGTTGGTGTCCATCATGGTGACACAGTTTTAAAGCCGATGAATAACAACCATGTACACTTACGTTATGTATATATCAACATCGTGAATTCTGAGGAAGGGGAAGCGGACAACATGTAAACTGTGTACATTGGTCATGCTATCATGAAAAGACATGTCATTTCGCATCATGATTATATTAACCGTCGATTATCCGTTCCCCAGAAAGAAGTGCATTTCATTATCGGTGTTAAACCCCTGATTGATGCTTCTTAATTTACAAATCCATTTAGATTCACACTGCCTCAGGTGAAGTTCTCTGTTACCACCCCTGCCTCCCAACTCTACATGGTCAATGCCATGGAACCAAAAATTGGCATCCCCACGGAGGCTTGTGCCGTAATGCTCGGCCATCAGGTATCTTATGACCCCCTTAATGATGGCCCTTCGGTGCTCTTGAATACGCAGTTTCAAACTTCTTTTAGTGCTATCCACATATATCTTTTTGCATGGACAGCCAATCACATACACCACAAATGTAGTATTGCAGTTGATGAATTGATAGTCTGCTGACCCATTGTAACTGAAATTCTTGATCTTATTAACCCCAAAACTACAAACGTTGCAGGATCTGCAGGTATGGAACCCTTTAGGTTTGGCCGGTAACCAGGTAGCCACCTTTTTTTTGTCCGTGGTGACATAACTTGGGCAGAGCTCATTCCTAAGTGTTGTGCCTCTTTTGTATGTTACTGAAGGGTTCTTTTTTAATGAGCCACGGAGACTGGGGATCTCCTCCAGTAGATGCCAGTTTCTTTTGAGTAGTCTGAAAATAGCATCACTGTGTGTAGTGTATTGTGTCACAAATCTAATATCCGTGGACTCTCCCTGGTTGCTTGTTCTTCTACTGTCAGTCAAGGTGGTCTCTCTCAAAAGTGTCTGCACTCTTCTCTCTGCTGTGTCCAAGGTCCCCCTGTCATATCCTCTAGGAAGAAATCTACTTTTGGCATTACAGATATTGTTAGCAAAACTGTCTTCCTCACTACAGTTCCGTCTGATGCAGACCACCTCCCCATACAGAATGTTCTTAATGACAGAACTGGCGTGTGCACTACTAGCACGCAACACCCCATTGCAGGCAGTCTCCTTCCGGAATAGTGTACTGTGTACTACGCCATCTCTCACATAGAAATGCAGATCAAGGAAATTAATTCTCTCTGTGAAATTCAATGGTAAGCTTCACATGGTAGGGATTGGTATTCAGATATCGAAAGTATTCCATGAGGGAGTCCTCCGTCCCTGACCACAGGCATATGATGTCATCAATGTACCTCCCCCAAAAGACTATGTGTTCAGTCCAGGGGCAGGCACATCTGTTCCAGGCATGCTCCCTCTCATACCATCCCATGAAGAGGCAAGCATAAGAGGGAGCAAACCTGGAGCCCATGGCCGTGCCCCTCTTTTGGTGGTACCAGGTACCGTCATGTAGGAAGTTGTTCCTGGTGAGAACCAGCTCCATCATTTCCAGGATCATCTTGTTATGCTCATAACAGCCCGCCCCTTCTTTATCTAAGTAGTATCTAGAGACCCGATGTCCAAACTCATGATGTATGCAGGTGTACAGGCTTGTTACGTCCAGTGTCACAAACATTAGTTCCTCAGACCAAGCCAGATCTTTGAATTTGGACAGTATGTCTTTGCTATCTTGAATGTAAGATGGTAAGTCAAGTACATGTTTTTGCAGTTTTATGTCAATGAACTCAGAAAGTTTTTCCGTAGGTGAGCCCACCCCAGATATGATTGGTCTACCCAGGGGGAAGTTCCCTTTCTTGTGCACCTTGGGGAGGAAGTAGATGCACGGAAATCTGGGATTCTCCACCCTGAGGTACCTGTACTCCTGGTCATTCAGCAAACACACATCCTTCCACTAGGTTAGTTTGAAATTAATGACAGAAGCTAATTCCCAAATGGTATTGGCCCCGATCCTCTCATAGCAGAGGTCATCATTGAGTTGCCGCTCTATTTCCCCAACATAGTCCGATGTATTCATTACCACGACGTTGCCGCCCTTGTCCGCCTCCCTTATCACAATTTCCTTATCACATCTCAACCCTGTTAACGCCCTTCTTTCCCCTGGTGTGAGGTTATGCTGTGGTTTATGTTTGAATCTACTGGATGTTTCCATTTTATACAGTCCCTCACTGACTCTTTCAGTGAAGAGGTCGATGTCGCAGTGATATATGGAGGGGGTAAATTTGGACCTGGGTCGCAGACCACTACCCCCGTCAGGTTCTCACTTATATTCAATTCCTCCATGAGCGATTGCATATCCACTTCCTCCCGATCCCCAAGCAAGAGCAAACATTGTAAATTTCTAACATCGGCTATGGTGTGTTCAATAGGCCTGACATTGTTACTAGACACAGTTGTAGGAGGCAGTTTATCACTGAAAAAGTCTTTTCATTTCAATGATCTTGCAAATTTAAAGAGATCCACATGTACATTGACAAATTCACCATCCTGGGTAGGGCAAAAGCTCAGACCCTTACACAATAAACTCTTCTCATCAGAGTCAAGTACTTTATTCGAAAGATTTATGATTTTCAAATCAGTGCTACCTGTCATTAAGAACATTCCGTATGGGGAGATGGTCCGCATCAGACGGAATTGTAGTGAGGAAGACAGCTTTGCTAACAATATCTGTAATGCCAAAAGTAGATTTCTTGCTAGAGGATATGACAGGGGGACCTTGGACACGGCAGAGAGAAGAGTGCAGACACTTTTGAGAGAGACCACCTTGACTGACAGTAGAAGAACAAGCAACAAGGGAGAGACCACGGATATTAGATTTGTGACACAATACACTACACACAGTGATGCTATTTTCAGACTACTCAAAAGAAACTGGCATCTACTGGAGGAGATCCCCAGTCTCCGTGGCTCATTAAAAAGAACCCTTCAGTAACATACAAAAGAGGCACAACACTTAGGAATGAGCTCTGCCCAAGTTATGTCACCACGGACAAAAAAAAGGTGGCTACCTGGTTACCGGCCAAACCTAAAGGGTTCCATACCTGCAGCTCCTGCAACGTTTGTAGTTTTGGGGTTAATAAGATCAAGAATTTCAGTTACAATGGGTCAGCAGACTATCAATTCGTCAACTGCAATACTACATTTGTGGTGTATGTGATTGGCTGTCCATGCATAAAGATATATGTGGATAGCACTAAAAGAAGTTTGAAACTGTGTATTCAAGAGCACCGAAGGGCCATCATTAAGGGGGACATAAGATACCCGATGGCCGAGCATTACGGCACAAGCCACCGTGGGGATGCCAATTTTTGGTTCCATGGCATTGACCATGTAGAGTTGGGAGGAAGGGGTGGTGACAGAGAACTTCACCTGAGGCAGTGTGAATCTAAATGGATTTGTAAATTAAGAAGCATCAATCAGGGGTTTAACACCGATAATGAAATGCACTTCTTTCTGGGGAACGGATAATCGACGGTTAATATAATCATGATGCGAAATGACATGCCTTTTCATGATAGCATGACCAATGTACACAGTTTACA
The DNA here is from genome assembly GCA_963921515.1 of Calotriton arnoldi. NCBI lineage: Eukaryota > Metazoa > Chordata > Amphibia > Caudata > Salamandridae > Calotriton > Calotriton arnoldi. The sequence goes on from CAWUFW010018224.1 coordinate 109,026, forward strand.
TGTTGTCTGTTTCCCCCTTCCTCAGAATTCACGATGTTGATATTATACATAACGTAAGTGTACATGGTTGTTATTCATCGGCTTTAAAACTGTGTCACCATGATGGACAACAACTGTGACTATGTTGTGGTTTATGTATGCTGGACATGGTTTTTGAATATCACATGCTTGTAATATAGGACATGAATTGTGATTATGTGTTGGCTTGTAGTCTACCACTTGTTGAGCCAAGGCCTTTACCCTTTAATAAACCCCATCTTTTGTCCCTTATGAGGAATGCTCCGGGAACCCCACATCACAGTGAAACCAGTCGTGGAGTATACTTTTGTAGGGTGAATATGCTAGCTCTCACTGTACCCACCATGCTGTGTGTCTCTGCCTACTTCTCATCAACTCACTTGTTACTAGCTTATGACTCCATCCCTGGTGACCTAACTTATCAGTATACTGCCTGATACACTGCCCTGTCTTTGCTTAACATCATGATGGCATTTGGCCTGCGATGCCCGGTTGTCTACCCTGCCTGCGTAGGAATGAGAATACACTATGAACCTATTTATCGTACACTGCCTATGGGCTACCCGGTTTCTGTAGTATGCATTTTTATCAGACGGGATACGGTGCGATGGTACTTTAGGCTATCTCCCTCCCCGCTATATAGGCAACTTCATAGAGGGGAGCCTAAGCTCAAATTGACCTAACTTAATCCTGAATTGACCAAGGTTAGGTACACCTTTGGGTGCTCTGCGCAGGCCACCCATAGCTCTCCGTTGGGCTGCCCGGTTCGTGCTCGATGCCCACCTCTTATACGGGGGCGGTGTGACCACGTTTAGGGTGGTGTTGCTATCCCATCACTTTTTCTTTGTCTTTTGATCATAGGGGGAACGATGGGTTTTACTGACCTAGGTTAGTTCCAGTATTCTTAACACTTCGTGCACCACCTTAAGATGGCGGCTGCTTTTACATCATTTTTGCCTCTTTACACACGGGCCTGGGCGTTTACGCTTTCTCTTTGACTTCACGTAGCCTTTGTTAGCTGAGTGGCTGACAGGATTTTGGGGGAGGAGCGTATGGTATTTGTACACTCGGCGTGGCACACTCTTCCACTTACGGAGTGTTGACCGGACGAGCATGTTTGTCGGTAAGGAAATCACGGGGGCTATCTCTAGATTTGGTGGGTCATTACTGTTTTTGGTTATGTGGCAGTATTGCTTTTATAATTCGATCGCTGGTTGAGCTTCACGAGTGGGACCTTTACATTACTTTCTTCCATGTGGCATTAGACTCTGGGCATCACGGGGCTGGTCTTGTGATTTTGATGTACTATGATAAGGGGGTCACTTGTTTGAGTAAGCAGCTGGCCCATTACGAGACGTCCCTGGTCTGTCATTTAGCATCGGGATCAGAGCAACACAGGGTTTGTTCTATGCTACTCTGGAGATTTTGGCAAGGGGGCCGCGGGTTGAATTAAATAGTGGGCCAATTACAAAGCTTCCCTAGTCTCTCAGGTGGCGCCCTACTCGGGGCTTGTGTGGTTTGTTTATGGAGATACATACGCATGGGGATTACTGTCGTAGTGCAGCACAGATGTCAAGCCATGATTATAGCATTTGCGTTGGGTGTCTTGCTTCCCCCTTGATTTTCAAATTGATCTCCGAGTCTGGAGGTGGTTCGCTAGGAGTGTTGGGTACCATATGGGTACACGTTCAAGAATAACGCATTTCTTATTCTTTTGAGTCCAAGCAAAGAGGAGGGGCGATTAACGTGGGCCTCTTTTTTAAATTGTGGTTTGCATGTGGGCACCGAGACGTGTGACGACAGAATATGAGTATTTGGTTTCATACGGGCACGTGGCTATGCTTAGCGCACTGCTTGCTACTTTAGGTCATAGTACAGCAGACGGAGGATTACCTTAGGGGATTAAGTTATCCGTACAATATTAACAGATGAGCCCTGTATACTGTGTTAATTATTATATGTGGCAATATCGTTTTGCGCTGTCACTATCTATTTTTCACACTGGTTCTCTATACTTATTAGGTCTCTTTATGTAGGCCTTATTATGCCTATAAACACTCCGGAGAGTCCCAGTGCAATACACTGGAATAGAACTTTCTCAACGATCATTTGAAACCTTGAACATTATCAGAATTGACGTATAAGGTATGCATGAACTATGATATACAGTACTAATTTGGGGCAGACTGTTGATTGACAATGTCCGCCTCTGGAGCAGGGGCCATAGTCGCAGCGTGCAGCCCCAGTGAATTTTGTATTCCGGCAGGCGTTCTGACCCACTACCACTTTGTCGGGTCCTAGCACATAGGAGGGGCGATTACCGGTGGCTAGGTACATTGCCAGCTACTTTGGGTTCAAGTACATAATATGGAGTATAACCTTTGTCGATTGAGTTTCCGGTCTAGCATTAGTGGATGAGCCATGTTTACTGTTTAAACAATTATATGTGGCTGTATTAATTTTGTTCTGTTATCATCAACGCTTCACACTGGTTTTCCATACCTATTAGGTCTCTTAATGCAGGCCGTATTAAGCCTGTAAGCACTCCGAAAAGCTCCAGCACAGCACACTGGAATTGATTCTTTGCATCCGACATTTGAACCTTTGAACACTTTCAAAATTGACGTATAAGGTATGCATCAACTATGAGTTACAGGACCTTTCTAGGGCGATCTGTTGTTCTACATTTTCCTCCGCTTGCGCAGGGGCCACATTCGCAGCGTTCAGCCCCCTTACAACTCACTCTCACTCTATTTCACGTTCTGACCCTCAATGTCCATTACCCACCATACTTTTACTGCTAAGCATTTACAGGTGCTCAGTTCATCTTATTATCATATTTTTATCTTGGGCTACTTATTGACTGAGGTAATATGATTTTAGCAACTGCACCTGGGGTATTTTCCCTCGGAAAATTGTATGGCAGATGCATTCCTCCTACGCCCCCTAACTAGACTTTGTGATCCATATGTCTTACCAGTATCAGCATCTATACTGAATGGGAGTAGTGTACAACTCCACTATGGCATGGGTGCAGGAGACCTTCCGCATGCCCCTCTGAACACCGTTTTGTTGTATATTTGACATGTATTTTTAATATAATGTTGTTGACTGAGATGGCATATCTCTATTGGACAACGTTCATGTGTATTATGTTGTGTATGTTATTATATTGTGTTAATAAGTGTAGTCTTGTTGTTTGAGTCCTGTGTCTTGGTTTTAACACCCTTTGTGGTTGTCGTTTATATATGTGTTTGTCGTGACTTATGTTGTATTGTGAATTATTTTTTCAGCCCTGATGAAGTTCCCCTTGAGGGAATGAAACGCGTTGGCTGAGCTTTGCGTATTATTGAATTGATTTGTGAATTTGAAATAAAGAACTTTCTTGACACTACTCGCTGCCTACTGGACTTCGTTGCCTAGCGCACCCCCATTTCATTGAAATCAATCTTGGATCTGGAGCTTAGCGGCGTCACACAACGGCTGGCGCTGGGGTTGATTGTGCAGGAATAATACTCACTTGAACTAGCGTGAGGTGCAGAATTGGGAGTCCGCCGTTGTAAATCTTGACATTTAAATCCAATTTGCTCCCATTTATCCAAGGGTAAACTGAGAGGGGCACACAATGAGATCTGATGGCCCATAAAGTATCTAAGTGAAGTGTTCCACGCTTAAATATATTATTTCTGCCCTTTCTACCCTAAGAGAAATACTTTTCACTGGATTACTTTTATTGGGTGCTTAGGGCTTCATATATAATGTCAAAATATCTTTGATATGACGGACGAGCTCAGTAAAGTCCAGCAGTCCGCTACTTGGCAGGCGTTCTCTTTTTTCAGATGCTGGTGGAGTGGAAGAACAGGGCACAACATTCGTCCTTGTATTTTTGTTTTATACGGGGAATAGGGAATGTACTTGGACTTGAGTACTTGCTATGCCAGTTAATATTTCACAGATGTCCCTTTTAAGCCAGATAATTGATTTTCAGACCTATATCTGGCAAAAGTGTGTGCGTATATAAAACATTCCTCTTTTCAAAATAAAAAACGAATCTTCTGACTGATGGAAGGTATCTCTTTCTACTGCTGGTGGGGGGAGTAAAGGATCAGGTAACATGTTAGTTGCCCATAGGCTCCTGCATCCTACCTGCCAGTTCAAACAATGTGCTAACGACATTTTCCTATTCCTCTCCCTCCATCTTCTCATCACATTCTGGTTTCAACAGGACCCTACGTGTAGAATACTGCTCTAAATTTAGCACCTCCATTTTGAGATGCTCCTAGTAGCATACAAATGTTCTCCACAGCTCCTAGGAGTTGGGTTCAAGCTTTGTCTCACAGAAACACCATGCTCAAAATGCATTAGTCCACCAAGCTATCTTACAGCCAATGAATTTGTAATGTGAAGGTTACATACAGATCACTGTAGCTGGATCATAACCTTCTCAACTATTTTACTGTGCATGGAACCTGTAACCTGCATGTTGCACAGTTTCAGTGGCATGTATGTGCTCAACTTACGAAACTCGTTCCAGTTTTCTCAAACTCTTTTTTCATACAATACACGGGGACCTCAATGCTTGGATATATTCTAGGGTCTTTAAGAATATAGCTAACTTTTCAGGTATTTCAAGAATTGGTCTTAAACCTACAGGCACCCCTAACACACCCAGAGATCTACCCACCGCCTCTGCTCAACACACGCCCTTTTTATGTCTCGCCTAGGCAGCGCATGCGCTGTCTCTTCGTGGCATGCTGTATCTACTCTGGGGTTTCATCACACCCATCGCTTTTCATACGTTCCTTCGTGTGCCTTTCTAAATTCCTTTCTTTTCATTGGTCAAACATTGCTTTTTGTCTCGCCTTTGGGTGTGTTTTTTACTTTCATGGCTACTGCCCCTTTTACATGTTCCCCTAATCTTTTGCTTATTTATGGTTTGTTCGGCGCACTCTTATTTCTTTGAATGGATCCTGCGCTGTAGATAGCAGGCATGGGAGGGGTGGTGGGAGAGCAGGGCAGCTTTGCGTATTCAAAACTGGGAATCTGAAAAGCAACCCGCGATTTTATTTAACAGACAGTTCCCTAACCCTCTTGGATGAGTTGCAGAGAATTATTATTCAGCAATCACAGGAAGCATGTCGGTTTTCTAGCCGCTCCACCAGAAGCCTTTGAAAAACACTCTTTAGAAACAGCAGAGCGTCCCCCTAGCTGCTGACTGGATTTATTTTTCTGTAAACTTAAAGAGTCCTACAAACAAACGCTGCAGAACCATTTTCCTATTACAGTTTCTGAGACGTGGAAGATTATGATTCTCTAATGAATGTGCTCTTTTAACATGAGCAAACCGGAAGCCCCTCACTTGTTTCTTAATGAAAGACGGTTCAATGATATCAAATGTATTTCTGGCTAATACAATTCACTTATGTCATTTTGCATAAATGAAACATACATACATACATACATGTGCTTTAGAACATGTGACTTTTGTTATCTTTTTGCACAAAGGAAATGTTTTTTACGCAGTGAGGGCCGAGATACTGTGCCAGGCAGCCAGACATGGCATTCCCTTGTACAGTGTTGCATGTGGCGTTTTACAATCAATCAATCAATCAATCAATCAATCAATCAATCAATCAATCAATCAATCACGGCATTTATAGAGCGCGCTACTCACCCGGGAGGGTCTCAAGGCGCTGGGGGAGGGGGTAAGTTACTGCTCGAACAGCCAGGTCTTGAGCTGCTTCCTGAAGGCGAGATGGTCCTGGGTTCGCCGAAGGTGAGTGGGGAGGGAGTTCCAGGTCTTGGCCGCCAGGTAGGAGAAGGATCTTCCTCCGGCGGTGGTTCTGCGGATGCGTGGTACGGTGGCGAGGCGTGGCTGGTTGATCGTAGCTGGCGTGTGGGCGTGTAGAAGGACATGCGGTCGTTGAGGTACTTTGGGCCCAGGTCGTGGAGGGCCTTGTGTGCGTGGGTGAGGAGTCTGAACGTGATTCTCTTGCTGACGGGGAGCCAGTGCAGGTCTTTCAGGTAACTAAGTTTTACACAGTCTAAGATTATCCCATCAGCGTCTAGAAAGCAGTAATTAACCAGCTCATTTAACCCCTTCGGTGCTCATGACGAGCTGGACTCGTCATGGCACACAGTGCTCGTGTGCTCATGACGAGTCCAGCTCGTCATAAGACCACCCACGGGGGAAGCGCTGGCGCTCCCCCCGTGGGAATCCGATCGTTAGTTTTTTTGGGGGGGAGGCAGGGGAAGGGCTTCCCCTGCCTCCCCCCGCCCTCCCCATCAATGACGTCAGCGCGCGAGGCGCGCTGACGTCATTGAGGGTTTCCCTTTCTTCCCCAACGCGCTGGAAGCCATTTGCTTCCAGCGCGTCGGGGAAATCAGGTGAGTTTTGGCTCGGGGAGGGGGGGTTTGAAAGAAAAGAGGCATCGAGGGAAAGGAAAACCCTTTCCTTTCCCTCGATGCCTCTTTTGTGCATTCCTGCTGCACGATCATGCGATCGTGCAGCAGGAATGCCCACTAGACACTAGGGAATTTCATTTTTTTTTTTTTAAATGTGTGAATACTGTTTCGGGGAGCGGCCCCTTGGGCAAGGGTCGCTCCCCTTTTGGGGGACACATATATTTGGTGCTCTGCCCCCCCTGGGGGGGTAGTTTTTTAAATAAATCGGGAGAATCGGGCATCGAGGGAAAGGAAAGGGTTTTCCTTTCCCTCGATGCCTCTTTTGTGCATTCCTGCTGCACGATCATGCGATCGTGCAGCAGGAATGCCCACTAGACACGAGGGAATTGTTTTTTTTTTTTTGTTTAAATGTGTGAATACTGTTTCGGGGAGCGGCCCCTTGGGCAAGGGTCGCTCCCCCTTTGGGGGCCACATATATTTGGTGCTCTGCCCCCCCCTGGGCAGTTTTTTCAAATAAATCGGGAGAATCGGGCATACACCACCCCCCCGTGTGAAACAAAAGAGGCATCGAGGGAAAGGAAAGGGTTTTCCTTTCCCTCGATGCCTCTTTTGTGCATTCCTGCTGCACGATCATGCGATCGTGCAGCAGGAATGCCCACTAGACACCAGGGAATTTCTTTTTTTTTTTTTAAATGTGGGAATACTGTTTCGGGAGCGGCCCCTTGGGCAAGGGTCGCTCCCCTTTTGAGGGCCATATGTTTTTGGTGCTCTGCCCCCCTGGGCAGTTTTTATTTAATAAATGGGGCCTTGAATCGGGCAAGTGTTGTGCACTGGCCTGGCAGGTTGCTGGCAGTGCATACACCACCCCCCCCCGTGTGTGGCAGCCCGGGCTGAAACAGCTTCCAGGCACACACACATGTGCATGATATAGAGGTATACTGCAATAAGTGGCACTCAGAACACAATGAAGAGCGAACTAGAGGGGGCTGAGAGTGAAAGTATAGTGTCTTTGGAAGAGAAGAGATTTGAGGTCAGCTTTGAAGATCCGGGTAGAGGAGGTGGCACGGAGCAATGGGGAAGCGATTCTCACTGGATTGCGCCATCGATCTTTCCCTTTTGAAGAGGGGGCGGGGTGCGCAAGCAGAAGCTTTTCCGCATTGCGAGCCACCGGACAATTTAAATTTATTCGCCAGGTAACGAGGGGAGGACGTGTGTAAGGCTTTGTGTGTGATGCAGGCAGTTTTGTAAATAGATCTTGCCTCGATCGGAAGCCATCGAAGAGAGGACAGGATAGGAGTGACGTGGTCGCTTCGTTTAGACCCTGAAATGAAGCGAGCTGCTGAATGGAGGATGGATTTGAGAGGGGAGAGGTGGGATTTGGGTAGGCCCGTCAGAAGAGAATTGCAATAATCCAGTCTTGTGAGAACCAGAGATTGTACCAAGGTTTTTAAGTCTTTCTCCGGGAAGAACCGACGGATCCCCCATAGAAGGCGCAACTGGTAACGTGCGTTCTTAGCAATAGAGTTGATGTGGGAGATTAGGTTGAGTCTTTTGTCAAGAATGACACCTAGGGATTTAGCGCTGTCGACAATGATGGGTTTGTTGTTGAGTAGGTTCAGCTGATCCATCCAAGATTGAACAGGAGGAGGTGAGAGAGAGGTAGAGAGGAGGAGGAATTCAGTTTTGGCGGGATTCAGAATGAGTTGGTGAGCTAACATCCAGTTGTGAATAGAGTTGAGAGTAGAGTTGAGTAGTGAGAGATCGTGTGCGGAAGATAAAGGTATCTTCCCACTAGTCCACCAGGCATTTATTTGTGGAGAGTGACCCCTTGGGTGGCAGAATAGCAGTATGTTTTTAGGCCCATCTGCCCCCAAGGAGGGCAGAAGCCACTAGACACCAGGGTTTTTTTAATTTTTGTGTTGGGGAGTGGCCAAAAGGGCAAGGGTTGCTCCCCTTTTACGGGGGTGAATATTTTATTTATACTCTTTGGCCCACCTACCCCTTAGCTTGGCTGGTGGATTGTGTGTGGACTGGTGCATTATTTGCATATGTGATTGTAATGTTTTTTTCTCCTTTTTATTCTAGTGTAAAGCTTTTGATTCCTGTTTGCGGTTTCGGCAGTGGTTGTTCTGCAGTTTTGCGTAATTGCATTTATTTGGTAAGAAAAATATTTTTGTTGTGTGTACTCCAAATGAGTATTATTGTCATGCATGAATGAATTTTTTTGTAAGTGGTGTCATAATGGCAGCATATTTGTTAGTGTTCAGAGCATGAAATTCTTTGCGATGTTTTGCATTGTCTTATGTGTAATTTTTTTCTTCTTCTTTTTAGTGGGATATTGTTGATCCTTACTGTGTCTGTGCAGAGTAGGTGGTGGTGAGTCTAGCTGCTTCTGTCACGTGAGTGGTATAGTGTTGGAGTATATAGGTCTTTGTGATAAAGCTACATTTTGTTTATTTCTTTTTTTTACAAAGGGTTTGTTGTTGTTGACTTGTTTGACAAGTAACCTTTATTAGTAAGCATTATGGCTAGCTGTAGAATTACTGCTCAGCAGGTGGTTGGTTTGCTTCTTGAATCTTCCTCTGAGCAGGATTATGAGACTGACAGTGCGTCTGAGGGAGAGGAGGGAGGGGAAGATTCAGGCAGTGAGTTTTCTCTCCACATGGAATCATCGGATGATGAAGGTACTCTCAGTGCAGATGAAGTGCCTGATTTAGAGGAGGATACTACTGTGCCGATGGTGCAAGAGGCATCTGGATTGCAGCCTGGGGCTGCTAGGCTTCCTACTGGAAGTGCTGGACTCTGGGTTGATCCAAACATGGTGCAGCCGGTGTTGCCTGCCTTTAGTGGTTATGCAGGGTGTAGAGTGGATTGTGAACATTATTTGCCTATACAGTATTTTCAGTTGTTTATGGATGATGTATTTTTGGGTGAGATTGTTGAGCAGACTAATTTGTATGCTGAACAGTTTTTGAGGGACAACAGTGCCAGACTTAGGCCCCATTCTAGAGCTACCCGGTGGAGTCCCACAAATCTGGAAGAGATGAAGAAGTTTTTGGGTTTGACTTTTTTGATGGGTTTGATAAGGAAGCCGTCCATGGGTTCATATTGGTCTACCAGTCCCTTGATGGCAACGGCCATATTTCCTGCAGTTATGACTCGTGATCGGTATTTACTTTTGCTTCGGATGCTGCATTTTGTTGATAATGGTTTGGCGTTGCCACGAGATCACCCTGAATGTGACCGTCTTTTTAAGATTCGGCCTGTTCTTGATCACTTTGTAGATCGATTTTCAGAGATCTATACTCCAGGGAAAGAAATATCTATTGATGAGTCTTTGGTCCTGTTCAAGGGCCGTTTGGTTTTTAGGCAGTACATTCCTAGCAAGAGGGCACGCTATGGAATTAAGCTGTATATGTTGTCTGAGAGTAGGACAGGATATGTTTTTAATTTGCGTGTGTACACTGGTAGGGATTCCACTATTGACCCCCCTGGTTGTCCGTCCACTTTTGGAGTTTCAGAGAAAATTGTGTGGGATCTTGCTAGAGGACTGTTTAACAGAGGCCACCATTTGTACCTTGATAACTTCTACACTGCTGTGCAATTGTTTAAGGAATTGTTCAAAGTGGACACTTTTGCTTGTGGCACAATCCGCTCTAACCGTAAAGGTTATCCAAAAGAGCTTGTTTGCAAAAAACTTCAGAGGGGACAGTGCAGTGCCTTGCGTAGTGAGGAACTGCTAGCTGTGAAATTTGTGGACAGGAGGGATGTGTACATGCTGACTACCATCCATGATGAGAGAACTTCACCTGTGGCTGTTTGAGGTCAGATTGCTGAAGTGCGCAAACCTGTGTGCATTTTAGACTACAATAAGCACATGGGTGGTGTTGATAGAGTAGATCAGAGGTTGGAACCTTACACTGCTATTCGTAAGTCTGACATTTGGTATAAGAAGTTGGCCATCCATCTCTTCAATTTAGCAACTTTCAATGCTTTTGTTGTGTTCAAGGAGTGTTCTCCTGCGTCAAAGTTGACTTTTGTTCAGTTTCAGGAGTCTGTCATAGGCAGCCTTGTTGTTGTGGAACAGGCAAGTGTTCCTAGAGTTGGAGTGGTGGAGGATGTGGCTCGATTGAAAGATCGCCACTTTCCTGATCACATTCCTCCTACACCCTCAAAAGACTTTCCCACTAGGAGATGTAGAGTCTGTTGGCGAAGAGGTACGCGGAAGGAGACTCGTATGTACTGCCCTGAGTGTCCTTCTAACCCTGGGCTGTGTGTGCCTGCTTGTTATAGAGCGTACCACAAGCAAAATAATTATTGGGAGCAACCATGAGTGGTAAAGTGAACTGCCTGGTCTGTAATGTTTAAGAATTGTTGTTCTGTTTCAAGGTTGGCATTAGTGCAATGTATTTAGTTTCTGATTTTGTGTTAGTAGATTTGTATCTATTTGCAATTTGTTTGTGTTTTCTTTTTTGTATAAAAAAATCCTAAATGTGATGGTGGTGTGTGTAGGCTGGTGCTTGGCTGGCGGTGTGCGTGGAGTGGCGCTTGGCTGGCGGTGTGCGGGGAGTGGCTCTTGGCTGGCGGTGTGCGTGGAGTGGTGCTTGGCTGGCGGTGTGCGTGGAGTGGCGCTAGGCTGGCGGTGTGCGTGGAGTGGTGCTAGGCTGGCGGTGTGCGTGGAGTGGCGCTAGGCTGGCGGTGTGCGTGGAGTGGCGCTTGGCTGGCGGTGTGCGTGGAGTGGCGCTAGGCTGGCGGTGTGCGTGGAGTGGCGCTAGGCTGGCGGTGTGCGTGGAGTGGCGCTAGGCTGGTGGTGTGCGTGGAGTGGCGCTTGGCTGGCGGTGTGCGTGGAGTGGCGCTTGGCTGGCGGTGTGCGTGGAGTGGCGCTTGGCTGGCGGTGTGCGTGGAGTGGCGCTTGGCTGGCGGTGTGCGTGGAATGGCGCTTGGCTGGCGGTGTGCGTGGACTGGCGCTCGGCTGGCAGTGTGTGAGTAGTGACTTGCTGCTGGTCACTACACACACTGCTAGCCGAGCGACACTCCACGCAATCCATCAGCTTGTGTGGTTGCTGTGTTAGGAATGTGGGCGTGTGAAAGTGATGGGCCCTTGAATGGCGCTGTCTGCTGGTGTGAGTGTTGTAATGTGATGGGCCCGCGGCTGGTGGTGTGAATGGTTTTGTATTTGTCACACGTATGAAAGGTGTATGAATGGCCTGTAAAGAGGTTGGTGCCTTGTCGTGGCTTTACAGCTCACGAGCTGTGAGTCAATGGTTCAGTTTCTCGTCCTTTCAATTATTAACAGTGCATTTCATTTTTGTGAAATCTCTGTGTTAATACAACTGTATATACTGAACCATCACTCACCCTCGTGCCAAATCCAACCAGTATGTGTGTGTGTGCTTGAGGATTAGATGGCTGTGCAGTAATATTTTTTTTTGTCTTTCTCAAGCAGGGTGTACCTTGTCCCTTTTTGTGAATGTTGTAATGTGTTTGTTTCGTGCCTGGGGGTGTGAATGGTCTTGTGTGTATCACGTATGAAAGGTGTGTGAATGGCCTGTAAAGCGGTTGGGACCTTGACGTGGCTTTACAGCTCACGAGCTGCGAGTCACTGGTTCCGTTTTTGTCCTTTCAATTATTGACAGTGCATTTCATTTTTGTGAAATCTCTTGTTAATAAAATTGTATATACTGAACCATCACTTGCCCTCGTGCCAAATCCAACCAGTATGTGTGTGTGCTTGAGGAATAGATGGCTGTGCAGTAATCTTTGTCTTTTTAGTCTGTCTGCCAAGGTGTACATTCCGTCTAAGAATAACCTACCAACTGTAGATATTGTCGTAAACGAAACACCCATGGGAGTACATGGTGATATCTCTCTTGTGGATCCCAACAAGTTATGGTACCCACAATGTCCTGCAAACCTCAAAATGTCTGTCACATTTTCCTTGCAATATTGTGCCAAAATTTTCACGCTGCAGAAATAAACAACACATTATCTCAAAATTACCTGGTTTTGCAAGGGGGGTCACCTGGGTTTTTGGCCCGGGGCTCGGCAGCCACATAGGGAAACCTACCAAACCCACACATTTCTGAAAAGTAGACACCCGGGGGCTTCCAGGGAGGTATGGCTTGCGTGGATCCACCAACGTTTCCTTACCCAGAATCCCCTGCAAACCTCAATTTTAGCTGAAAAAATCACTTTTTTCACACATTTGTGTGTGGGAAAGTGTGGCATCACTGGCCTCACACAAATTTCCTACCACCCAGCGTTCCCCCAGGTCTCCCGATAAAAATGGTGCCTCACTTGTGTGGGAGGCCCAAGTACCCGCGACAGGCAAGGGCCCACAACGTATTGAGGCGACCTCAAAATGGCCTTTCACAAAACGACCTGGTTTTGCAAGGGGGGTCACCTGGGTTTTTGGCCCTGTGCTCGGCGGCCATCTAGGGAAACCTACCAAACCCACACATTTCTGAAAAGTAGACACCCGGGGGCTTCCAGGGAGGTATGGCTTGCGTGGATCCCCCAACGTTTCCTTACCCAGAATCCCCTGCAAACCTCAATTTTAGCTGAAAAAATCACTTTTTTCACACATTTTTGTGTGGGAAAGTGTGGCATCACTGGCCTCACACAAATTTCCTACCACCCAGCGTTCCCCCAGGTCTCCCGATAAAAATGGTGCCTCACTTGTGTGGGAGGCCCAAGTACCCGCGACAGGCAAGGGCCCACAACGTATTGAGGCGACCTCAAAATGGCCTTTCACAAAACGACCTGGTTTTGCAAGGGGGGTCACCTGGGTTTTTGGCCCTGTGCTCGGCGGCCATCTAGGGAAACCTACCAAACCCACACATTTCTGAAAAGTAGACACCCGGGGGCTTCCAGGGAGGTATGGCTTGCGTGGATCCCCCAACGTTTCCTTACCCAGAATCCCCTGCAAACCTCAATTTTAGCTGAAAAAATCACTTTTTTCACACATTTTTGTGTGGGAAAGTGTGGCATCACTGGCCTCACACAAATTTCCTACCACCCAGCGTTCCCCCAGGTCTCCCGATAAAAATGGTGCCTCACTTGTGTGGGAGGCCCAAGTACCCGCGACAGGCAAGGGCCCACAACGTAGTGAGGCGACCTCAAAATTGCCTATCTCAAAACCACCTGGTTTTGCAAGGGGGTCACCTGGGTTTTTGGCCCTGTGCTCGGCGGCCATCTAGGGAAACCTACCAAACCCACACATTTCTGAAAAGTAGACACCCGGGGGCTTCCAGGGAGGTATGGCTTGCGTGGATCCCCCAACGTTTCCTTACCCAGAATCCCCTGCAAACCTCAATTTTAGCTGAAAAAATCACTTTTTTCACACATTTTTGTGTGGGAAAGTGTGGCATCACTGGCCTCACACAAATTTCCTACCACCCAGCGTTCCCCCAGGTCTCCCGATAAAAATGGTGCCTCACTTGTGTGGGAGGCCCAAGTACCCGCGACAGGCAAGGGCCCACAACGTATTGAGGCGACCTCAAAATGGCCTTTCACAAAACCACCTGGTTTTGCAAGGGGGGGTCACCTGGGTTTTTGGCCCCGTGCTCGGCGGCCATCTAGGGAAACCTACCAAACCCACACATTTCTAAAAAGTAGACACCTGGGGGCTTCCAGGGAGGTATGGCTTGCGTGGATCCCCCAACGTCTCCTTACCCAGAATCCCCTGCAAACCTCAATTTTAGCTGAAAAAATCACTTTTTTCACACATTTTTGTGTGGGAAAGTGTGGCATCACTGGCCTCACACAAATTTCCTACCACCCAGCGTTCCCCCAGGTCTCCCGATAAAAATGGTGCCTCACTTGTGTGGGAGGCCCAAGTACCCGCGACAGGCAAGGGCCCACAACGTATTGAGGCGACCTCAAAATGGCCTTTCACAAAACGACCTGGTTTTGCAAGGGGGGTCACCTGGGTTTTGGCCCTGTGCACGGCGGCCATCTAGGGAAACCTACCAAACCCACACATTTCTGAAAAGTAGACACCCGGGGGCTTCCAGGGAGGTATGGCTTGCGTGGATCCCCCAACGTTTCCTTACCCAGAATCCCCTGCAAACCTCAATTTTAGCTGAAAAAATCACTTTTTTCACACATTTTTGTGTGGGAAAGTGTGGCATCACTGGCCTCACACAAATTTCCTACCACCCAGCGTTCCCCCAGGTCTCCCGATAAAAATGGTGCCTCACTTGTGTGGGAGGCCCAAGTACCCGCGACAGGCAAGGGCCCACAACGTATTGAGGCGACCTCAAAATGGCCTTTCACAAAACGACCTGGTTTTGCAAGGGGGTCACCTGGGTTTTGGCCCTGTGCTCGGCGGCCATCTAGGGAAACCTACCAAACCCACACATTTCTGAAAAGTAGACACCCGGGGGCTTCCAGGGAGGTATGGCTTGCGTGGATCCCCCAACGTTTCCTTACCAGAATCCCCTGCAAACCTCAATTTTAGCTGAAAAAATCACTTTTTCACACATTTTTGTGTGGGAAAGTGTGGCATCACTGGCCTCACACAAATTTCCTACCACAGCGTTCCCCCAGGTCTCCCGATAAAAATGGTGCCTCACTTGTGTGGGAGGCCCAAGTACCCGCGACAGGCAAGGGCCCACAACGTATTGAGCGACCTCAAAATGGCCTTTCACAAAACCACCTGGTTTTGCAAGGGAGTCACCTGGGTTTTGGCCCCGTGCTCGGCGGCCATCTAGGAAACCTACCAAACCCACACATTTCTGAAAAGTAGACACCTGGGGGCTTCCAGGGAGGTATGGCTTGCGTGGATCCCCCAACGTCTCTTACCCAGAATCCCCTGCAAACCTCAATTTTAGCTGAAAAAATCACTTTTTTCACACATTTTTGTGTGGGAAAGTGTGGCATCACTGGCCTCACACAAATTTCCTACCACCCAGCGTTCCCCCAGGTCTCCCGATAAAAATGGTGCCTCACTTGTGTGGGAGGCCCAAGTACCAGCGACAGGCAAGGGCCCACAACGTAGTGAGGCGACCTCAAAATTGCCTATCTCAAAACCACCTGGTTTTGCAAGTGGGGTCACCTGGGTTTTGGCCCTGTGCTCGGCGGCCATCTAGGAAACCTAACAAACCCACACATTTCTGAAAAGTAGACACCCGGGGGCTTCCAGAGAGGTATGGCTTGCGTGGATCCCCAACGTTTCCTTACCCAGAATCCCCTGCAAACCTCAATTTTAGCTGAAAAAATCACTTTTTCACACATTTTTGTGTGGGAAAGTGTGGCATCACTGGCCTCACACAAATTTCCTACCACCCAGCGTTCCCCCAGGTCTCCCGATAAAAATGGTGCCTCACTTGTGTGGGAGGCCCAAGTACCCGCGACATGCAAGGACACAAAACGTTTTGAGGCAACATCAACATTGCCTATCAAAAATGTTTTGGGCCCTTGCCTGTCGCGGGTACTTGGGCCTCCCACACAAGTGAGGCACCATTTTATCGGGAGACCTGGGGAACGCTGGGTGGTAGGAAATTTGTGTGAGGCCAGTGATGCCACACTTCCCACACAAAAATGTGTGAAAAAGTGATTTTTCAGCTAAAATTGAGGTTTGCAGGGATTCTGGGTGAAACGTTGAGGATCCACGCAGCCATACCTCCTGGAAGCCCCGATGTCTACTTTTCAGAAATGTGTGGGTTTGTAGGTTTCCCTAGATGGCCACCGAGCAGGAGCCAAAACCCAGGTGACCCCTTGCAAAACCAGGTCGTTTTGTGAAAGGCCATTTTGAGGTCGCCTCACTACGTTGTGGGCCCTTGCCTGTCGCGGGTACTTAGGCCTCCCACACAAGTGAGGCACCATTTTTATCGGGAGACCTGGGGAACGCTGGATGTAGGAAATTTGTGTGAGGCCAGTGATGCCACACTTTCCACACAAAATGTGGTGAAAAAGTGATTTTTTCAGCTAAAATTGAGGTTTGCAGGGGATTCTGGAATGAAACGTTGGGGGATCCACGCAAGCCATACCTCCTGGAAGCCCCGGGTGTCTACTTTTCAGAAATGTGTGGGTTTGGTAGGTTTCCCTAGATGGCCGCCGAGCACGGGCCAAAACCCAGGTGACCTCCTTGCAAAACCAGGTCGTTTTGTGAAAGGCCATTTTGAGGTCGCCTCACTACGTTGTGGGCCCTGCCTGTCGCGGGTACTTGGGACTCCCACACAAGTGAGGCACCATTTCTATCGGGAGACCTGGGGGAACGCTGGGTGGTAGGAAATTTGTGTGAGGCCAGTGATGCCACACTTTCCCACACAAAAATGTGTGAAAAAAGTGATTTTTCAGCTAAAATTGAGGTTTGCAGGGGCTTCTGGATAGGAAACGTTGGGGGATCCACGCAAGCCATACCTCCCTGGAAGCCCCCGAGTGTCTACTTTTCAGAAATGTGTGTGTTTGGTAGGTTTCCCTAGGTGCCGGCAGAGCTAGGGTTCACAAACTACAGCTAGGCACTTTGCCAAAAAAGGGTCATTTTTCACTGCGAAATTGAGGTGTGACCACGTTGCGTTTTGCGCCGTTTCCTGTCGCGGGCACTAGGCCGACCCACACAAGTGAGGTACCATTTTTCTCAGAAGACTTTGGGGAAGCGGGGTGGGTGGAAATTTGTGGATCCACGCAGATTCCAGAACTTTCCACCACAGAAATGTGGGGAAAATGTGGTTTTTTGACAATGTTTTAGGTTTGCAAGGGATTCTGGGTAACAGAACCTGGTGGGAGGCAGTCCAGTCACCCCATCCTGGATTCCCCTGGGTGTCTAGTTTTCAAAAATGTATAGGTTTGCTAGGTTTCCCTAGGTGCCGGCAGAGCTAGGGTTCAAAAACTACATCTAGGCACTTTGCCAAAAAAGGGTCATTTTTCACTGCGAAATTGAGGTGTGACCACGTTGCGTTTGCGCCGTTTCCTGTCGCAGGCACTAGGCCGACCCACACAAGTGAGGTACCATTTTTCTCGTAAGACTTTGGGGAACGCGGGGTGGGTGGAAATTTGTGGATCCACGCAGATTCCAGAACTTTCCACCACAGAAATGTGGGGAAAATGTGGTTTTTTGACAATTTTTTATGTTTGCAAGGGATTCTGGGTAACAGAACCTGGTGGGAGGCAGTCCAGTCACCCCATCCTGGATTCCCCTGGGTGTCTAGTTTTCAAAAATGTATAGGTTTGCTAGGTTTCCCTAGGTGCCGGCAGAGCTAGGGTTAAAAAACTACAGCTAGGCACTTTGCCAAAAAAGGGTCATTTTTCACTGCGAAATTGAGGTATGACCACGTTGCGTTTTGCGCCGTTTCCTGTCGCAGGCACTAGGCCGACCCACACAAGTGAGGTACCATTTTTCTCGTAAGACTTTGGGGAACGCGGGGTGGGTGGAAATTTGTGGATCCACGCAGATTCCAGAACTTTCCACCACAGAAATGTGGGGAAAATGTGGTTTTTTTGACAATTTGTTATGTTTGCAAGGGATTCTGGGTAACAGAACCTGGTGGGAGGCAGTCAAGTCACCCCATCCTGGATTCCCCTGGGTGTCTAGTTTTCAAAAATGTATAGGTTTGCTAGGTTTCCCTAGGTGCCGGCAGAGCTAGGGTTCAAAAACTACACCTAGGCACTTTGCAAAAAAGGGTAATTTTTCATTGTGAAAATGTGGTACGTCCACGTTGCATTTTGAGCCATTTCCTGTTGTGGGCACAAGGGCTACCCACACAAGTGAGGTACCATTTTTATCGGGAGACTTAGGGTAACACAGAATTGTAGAGCAACTGTTATTACCTATTGACTTTCGATGCATTTATGCCTTCCAAATGAAAGACAATGTGTAAAAAATAAGTCATTTAGAAAAATGACCCTATAATTCTCATGCTAGTATGGGTACTCCCAATTTCGGAAATGTGCAAATATCTACTGTTTCTAAAATCTACATTTTGTTCCCATTTCAGAAATACATAGGTGTCTTTCATAACAATTTTTCCATGTATACATTTTCCCAAAATAATTGCTATATACCCGGTACATAATAAAAAACCATTGCAAGATGCTGCTCAATTATTGGCTCTGGGTTCGTCGGGTTCTTGGTGAACCTACAAGTCCTATATATCCCCACAACCAGAAAGGTCCAGCGGATATAACGGTATATTGCCTTCAAATAGCTGTCATAATTAGAAGAAGTTACAGGTGAAAACGTTGACACAAATGGCTGTTTTTTTCAACTAATTTTCAATTTTTCCTTTATTTAACTGTTAGTTTCTATAAGGAAAACTTTAAGGATCTACACAAATGACCCCTTGCTGAATTTAGAATTTTGTCTACTTTTCAGAAATGTATGGCTTTCCAGGATCCATTATTGGTTTCATACCCATTTCTACCATTAACTGGAAGGAGGTTGAAAGCACAAAAAATAGCAAAAATAGGCTATGTCCCAGAAAAATGCCAAAACTGTGTAAAAAAAGTTGGTTTTCTGACAAAAGTCTGCTTGTCCCTGAAAGCTGGGAAGATGGTGATTTCAGCACCACAACCCCTTTTTGATGCCATTTGCAGGGAAAAATCAAGACGCTTTCATCTGTAGCCCTTTTTCGCATTTTTCCCAAAAAAACCAAAATTTAGCTGTATTTTGACTAATTTCTGGGTCCCCTCCAGGGGAATCCACAAACCCTGGGTACCTTTACAATCCCCATGATGTTAGAAAAAAAGGACGCAAATTTGGCATGGATACCTTATGTGGTCAAAAAGTTACAGGCGCCTAAGTGCGCACTACCCCAAATAGCCAAAAAAGGCTTAGCACAGGAGGGGAAAAGGCCTAGCAGTGAAGGGGTTAAAGCTCTCCTCACGCAAGTTTATTGTTGACTATCGGCTCGTCAGCAGTCGCACATTTTTACCTGAAAAATAAAAATCGGAGTCAGACCTAATTGAATTGATAAGCCGGTATTTGCTTCCCTGTGCCACCGCCCAGTTGAAACAACAAAACCAGTCAGACAACTTCTTAATAACTATGTACCAGATTACTGCGAGGAAACAGTGGTAGAGAGCTGCAGGCGTCCTGCCCTGACACCCTGCCTGACGAGTGGCAGAGTAAAGTGTGTAATATTGTTTATAAAACGTGGTCACAATAATCTTACAAATATTTTAATTTAAGTTCATGCTTATTGTTAGTATTAAATGAGTGCTGGTCTTCAAGCTCTTGGAAGCTGGCTTTCATTCTGTTTCTGAGGGTTGTAGGAGAGGTGTCCTGCTTAATTCTCTGTGAAGACATACACCACATTATTTAAGAATGCTCTAGGGCATTGTTGGAGGAAAGGACATAAATTACCTCAGCTTAGCTGCAATGCTCATAACATGGCTGCTATTGGGAGTCTATGGAGAAAATAAGGCACGCGCCGCCGCCGTTGGCAGGGGAGGCTCAGCCTGTCAGGGACCTTTCAAGGCAACTTTTTCAAACCCGCTTTTGTAGGGCCCTTGGCAATTTTAGATCAGCCCGAGCGCCCAGACAAGAGCGCACAACCGTCAAATTAGGGGCGCCGTTCCCATCCCCCACAACCTGCAGAGAAAAGTCTCCTTGGAGGCCACAACCCCCACAAGTTTGAATCACGCTTGTATTGGCAGTGACAGAGTATTTTTTTTAATCATCGTTTACTATTTTGTTAAAGGCAATTGCAGAGTAATAATCTCCCAGCCACCCACGCTCTCATTCAATTTTAACCCCTCTGCCAGCATTTCAGAATTTTTTGCAGGGCACTTGTTTGGCTGAGGTTCCGTGCAGGCTCCAATTCTAGATCGCTACCTATCACGCCCACTCCCATACAACTATCAGAACATGTTCAGCCCTAGGATTGGCTGTCATGCGACCCGGAAGTGCTGAGATTACTGATATAAATCATTAAAAATCACTAATGGACAAAAAATATTCGTTTTTGGTGTTTAAGTACCAGTGACGGCTGCCACAGATTGGGGATGGCGAGGCAGGGGGAGATACACTTACCTCGTCACAGGGCATCTCTCTTCCGCTTCTCTTCCCCACAAGTCCTGGAATTGAAGCAGGAAGCACACAGACTCCCCTAAGCCAATCACAACACTCCTTTCACCATGACAGGAGCATCATGATTGGTCTAAGTGCCATGGTTCGGCGCTCAGACGGGGACTATGAGCCTGTGCATGTTCTCCAGCCACGCTGTAATACAGCCTGGTGGAGAA
Organism: Calotriton arnoldi; assembly: GCA_963921515.1. NCBI lineage: Eukaryota > Metazoa > Chordata > Amphibia > Caudata > Salamandridae > Calotriton > Calotriton arnoldi. The sequence goes on from CAWUFW010018224.1 coordinate 129,636, forward strand.
CATACAAAGTGCGCATAACTGTTTGGCCAGCCCAAGACAGCCGGCCAAACCGTCGAGCGCACTTAGGAAGTGCCCCAACCACTCCCCTCCCTGCTCTGTGAGCAGCATCGCCACGCCCTGCAAAACTGCCTCGGCAGGGAAAAATAAAATGATAATAACATTGTGTTATCATTTTATTTTTCCTTTTTTGCACTGCTGAAAAGCAGTGGGGAGACTCTCCTTCGCCTTAGCGGAGGAGCCACCGCTGTTAAGTACTGTCCTTTTCCCAGTTTTAAGCAAAGTATTTGCGGTCCTGTTTTTCTTTTACTTATTTGTTTAATCTATATGGTATTTGTGCTGCGCCCTCGGATGAAGCCTACTCGCTAGAGTCAAATTATCTCCAAGTTCTCTTGGTACATGAAGTAAGGTTAGCAGTTTGACTATCAATTGTTTTAAATTCCTAGCCAGATTGAAGTGTCTACTGCAGGCTTCTACGAGTAGCTTGCAAGATACTGGTTGCTCTCCAGCTAATTGTAAGTAGCACTCCTGTGTGTATCCCCAGCCTTCTAAATAAAAACCTTTTTCTTTGTTGAATAAACTTATGTACACCAACATTGTGTATTCAAGACAAAAATGTGTGTATTTTCAGAACTCATGAGCTCATGTTTGGAGAAAGTTGGTTGATTTTCCAGAATATATTTAAAGTTCATTTGTGAGTGATAAATTATATGGGGATACTTATTACTATTATCATTACTTTCGTGCCAGTGGTTTTGCACCTCTGGCTCTTTTGAAAATCAGACTGCATAACCCAGTGTCTAGCAATTGTATAGCTCTTCAATCCGTGGTGGCACAGCACCCAGGGTAATGTGCTGCATGGGTAAACACTTATAAGGTCCCAAAGGTGAGACCTATTGGCTATGCCAATGATTGTTTTAGTTGGGTCCACTGCAGACATTGTTAGGGAAGTCCACCCTTGCATCCTTCCCCCAATGTAAATAATAAATTAGCAGCACCTACATTTCATACAAGGATTGTATATGTTTATAAATTTGAACAAAATACTTTTTTGTGTTGTTACATTAAGTTACAATTGTTATCTGTAAGTACTTGGTTACGACTAAATAAAAGTGGGATATATATGAATACTTAAACCAAAAATTCTTAAGAGGGTGTACTCTCTTTTCCATATTACTGTAAATGCCGACAATGACAAACAGTCTATACAACACAAAATACAAAATTATTATTTTTTAACTTTATAAGTAATTACTAACGTTTACACCCAGTTTTATGAAGCTTAAAATAATAAAATATTGATTAAAACATAACGGTATCAAAACGTATGTCTTGCACGTGACATGAGCTTTCTGAAGCAGGTTTTTAGACAGCTGGTTTACCATGATTGAAACTTTTGAGCTGGAAATAACAAGCATCTCAGTAACAAAAGCATTAAGCTTCCTTGCATAAAATAGAGAGTGCAGAAAGACCTCTCCAGCAAATGCAAAGCATGAACCGCCAGAGTTATTTAACCAGTTACCATGAAACTTGCTGAATAAACACAGACCTCTGCATTAAGCCTGAGCTAGATTAAAATTCAGTCTGTGACCAATTTAACAGGACAGAATAGCTTTGCTATCATATCTTTCTTAGTTACCAATGTCTCTAGCAGCAGAGTTTGTACAAAAAATGTGCATGATGACTTACTGACAACACTCCCCCTTTAAAACTGAACTCCTTTCTGTCCCCATCCCCAGCTACTGGTTCCCGGAGTAAACGATAGCCATTCCTACCGATACATATTTGTTAGCTCTCAGTCTTTTAAGGGGTCCGCTGACAAGCTGCTGCTCGACTTAAAATCTCCAATTACATTTTGTGCACTGATGAGAGATGACTTGGAGAGTTATAAAACGTGCATGTACATCTGGGCGGTAAAGTAGGGTTGCCACTGACCAGCATTTTCAAATTCCAGACTGTATAAAAATTAAGAAAATCACTTAAAACCTGCATTTTCCCCCTTAGCAGTACCTACTGTAGTGTAAACAGTAAATATAAGGCACTTTGAAATGTGTTCTACTGCCACAGCTGCCCCGATGATACCTGACTGATAATTCAAGTAAACAAAGACAGAAAGGCCATTTTATAAACGGATTTAGACGATTTTGTACAAAGTTTGTTTTAAATATTGTGTCTGGGCCTTTGCAGAATCTTACAGGGTAAATAAACGCCCGGTATTTTTCTCTGGGAAAAGAGTCAACTTTAGATCAGGTAAATGCACGAACACCAACTTGCACATTTTGTATCGCTTCTACCTCAAAATTAAACTGTCACGTATTTGTCACGGGTACCATCTTGTAACTTTTCAATGCTGCCCGAAGGTGCTCCCAATCTGATCCCCAAAGACCGCCCCCCTCCCCCCCACTGGAACTGCTGCTGCTTTTCACAGAAGGAGTATGGAAAGAGATCCGAGGGGTACCTTCGTGTTCCGCAAAGTGCACCAGCACCTCCCCGGGGCGGGAGACTGTGATCTGGCATTCGCCCCCGCCGGACTTCTTCTGGCTCTGGAAGTAGCACAGGAGCTTGTTCTTCAGCGCCTTGGTGGAGCCCTGGGAGCCCCAGGCCCCCCGCACCAGGACGGGGTACGGGTAAGCTTCGTCTCCCATGTCCGTGTTATCGCTACAGCTGCCCGGCTCGGAATGACGTGAGGAATTGGACTTCCTGTACTCTACAGGACTCTTCAACTAGATGAAGCCGAACTCTACGGCGGGGCTTTCGCTTTCAGTTCTAAGGAGTTCAAGACGTTTTAGAAATCGCTTGAGGCAATTTTGGCCCCACCCTTTCACGTTCAGGCCATAAAAAGTGGTTCACTTGACGAAATACTGAGGTGCATTCGCTGTACAATCTAGAATAGACATTTACATGAGTGTGCATACTAATGTTCTTGACAATTGATACCAAATTGCAGTTCTCACATATATCTGTATTTATGTGATTTGAATCATTTTCCTGTCAAGGAGGAGAGGCGCTAACAAACAAAGGGAGTATACCTATCCAGTGATATCTGAATCGGGAGAAATTCCAAAGACGTCCTGATGTTCTGATAGTGGAAAAGGAAGATCGTTTGAAGAAGCTAAGATTTACTGAGTACTGGGACACCTGATGTGCAAGTCTCAAATGTTCTGTGGAGTTTTAACTGGTGGTCATGTTTTAATTTTAGGCAGATTCCTTTTAGACTCAGAGGGGTACAGACCTCTTTGCGATATCTCTGTTGTGTGGCTTTATGCTAGGCAATACTTTTGATTTTGGAGAACTTCTGCAGAAGTTCTACAATGCTGACACCTTATTTTACTGGATCAAATTAGGGCTTCCCCAATTAGTACTTTTTAGTGCAGGATTAGTTTAGGAGATTTAGCTTTCCTCATGCATAGGCTAGAGGGCCAGAAATCGTATACTGGCCACCAAATCTTGTTCCTTATTTTTAACATAGCTATTACTGAATTTCTTGTTTGTTTCATGCTTTTGAGATTGAATTTTGTCCGACAATTTGGTCAGCCTGTAGCGATTTTATATGTCTATAGCATATTCTTGAGATTCGTTGTAGGAGGCTGGCTTAGTATATGATGCACACTTATTTAAGTGAGGCACCTTGCACTAATCCAGGCAACCCTTATGGTGATTTTAGTGGTCTTTGATAACCATAGAAAGCTCTCAAAGTGGTAGCTGTGGAGAGCAGCCTTCAGGTTTATTTTGAAGGAGTGTTATGCAGCTTGTTTTACCAGTTTAACCATGTAGTGTAGGCTAAACATAAAAGAACCATAGTGTTTGTATAAAAATACTTCTATTTATTACACAACACTCACCAACACATTGGTATATCTCCTACCTAGAGATATCAACACAATACACAAATATACTTCAATTGCAATAAGGTAAGTAGCACAAAATACAGTGGTCTCCAGGGGGAGACCAAACCATATATTAAGAAAGTGGAATGCGAACTGCAGACGAGTACAGGACTTGGACCAGAAGACCCAGAGGAGCCGGGGACATAAGGAACCACCCAAGGAGGATGTGTGCAGAGTGGGAACACAGCCTCGTGCCCAATGGAAGTCAATAGAGAAGTCGGGTTGCAGTTTGGCAGAAGAAGGTCCCTTCCCAGTGGACCCCAAAGAATTTCGTTGGAGGACGGAAGGTTGGAGAGCCACCCCGCCCGTGGATGCCCCGGGAACCAGGTTACCTACACCAGGGAAGCCAGGTGCATAGGGGTGAAGAGACGTCGGAAACCTCAGTAGACGACAATGGAAGACTTGAAGAAAAGTGCCTCTGAAGCACAAGGTGAAGAAGTCCGGTGGAATCCAGGGATGGATTCTGAAGGTGAAGAACCTGCAAGCAGAGGGGACAGAGTTTATGCCACTCAGGAGTTTTTTTTTTACATTTTACCAGGAGGCACGGAAGAGCAATGCCCACCGATGTCGGAGGGTTCAGACGAGTTGACGTGACCTTGTCGCTGCAGCTCTGAGGACCAGGCTACGCTGAGGAAGACCAGGAGCCGTGCCCCACCTCGGGTGTCGGTGACTAGGTGGTCGGTGTCCGGCGGGAGCACCAACAAGCCTTGGTAGCCGCAACTGGCGTGGAGAACAAAAAAGGAGCAACGTTGGGACCAGCAAGGTCCAAGGGGCTCATCAACAGCGGGAGAGTCAGAGCAGGCCCCGAGCAAGCAGGAGAAGACCCTCAGTAGGACCCATAGGTTGAAGGTACAGAAGTCGCAAGGGGACCTCTAGCAGTTCACCAAGAAAGAAGGCCCATGGTGCAGAGAATGCAGTGAGGACGCTGTACTTGACAGGAAGGGATGATGAAGGCTCGAGCTTTTTGTAGCCCGAAGATCTCTGGCGGCCAGAGCCAGCAAGCCTTGGCAACGGCAAGTCGATGCAGTGCACAGGGTTCAGTCCCAGCGGTTCTGACGAGGGATACTGGCCTCAAAATTGCAGAGAGGACAGGTCAGGCCTTGAGGGAGTTGCAGAACCACCACCTGCATTGCTGAGCCTCGGGAAGTCCGTGGGACACCAGGAGCAGCAGACCGGTCAGCTTTGTTGCGGTGCTTGCATATGCAGGGGAGTGACTCCTTCACTCCAAGGATGATTACTTCGGGTGTCCTTGATGCCCACAGGTCTGTTGAAAATCCTGGAAGAAGCACAGGCGACGAAGAAGACTTGCAGAACAGACAGACCAGAAGCCGCAGGGGTCTTCCTTGATGCAGTCTCGGTTTTAGGCGAAGTCCAGGTGTCCAGGCAGTCAAAGAGTGACGTGGTTTCAGGCTTGAGTCTTGTCCCACGACAAATTGAAGGAACCACCCACAGGTAAGCCATTAATTACCCTAGAGAAAGGGTTGGAGCAACTCAGGGGTCCCTCCCAGAGGAGGGGCTGGACAGAGGGGAGGATACTCCCATGTCCTTTGTCCAGCTTCGCACCAGAGTGGGAGCCAGGGGTTCCCTGAACTGGCTCAAACTGCCCCTGATTGTGCTCGTTTTTCCTTTCTGTGCCCCCTTGCTGCCCCTGATTGTGCTCGTTTTTTTTCCTTTCTGTGCCCCCTTGCTGCCCCTGATTGTGCTCGTTTTTTTCCTTTCTGTGCCCCCTTGCTGCCCCTGATTGTGCTCGTTTTCCTTTCTGTGCCCCCTTGCTGCCCCTGATTGTGCTCGTTTTTTTCCTTTCTGTGCCCCCTTGATGCCCTGATTGTGCTCGTTTTCCCTTCTGTGCATGTTTCCCGCCGCTGCGCCCTGCGGCCCCGCCCCTCACTGCCCATTCGCTGCCCCATTCCCTGCTCCTCCCTCCCACCTCCCCATTTATGGCGGCCGCTGCGCGGCCGCGCCGCTGGCGCGCCAAAGGCGCGCCTAAGGCAAGCCCGCCTGCGCCCGTCCGCGCCGTGGCCGCGCCCAGCGCCAGACCCCCTGGTCCGGGCATCCCCCGCGCCCGCCACATCAACAGACGCCGATACGACGCCAGCACCCTCCACGCACTCAACCCCCGGAAAAGATCACGCCTGCTACCAGGCCACCCCGAAGCGCACCCAAGGGCCCTTCACCTGCCGGAACTGCAGCTTCGCCAGCACCCGCCCCGCCAAACCACCGCCCAGGAAAGAACCCAACTACCTCAGATGCATCCTCCTCAACACCCGCTCCGCCCGCAAACACGCCATCGAACTCTGGGACCTTCTCGACTCAACCTCCCCAGACGTCGCATTCCTGACGGAGACCTGGCTGAATCCCGCTTCAGCCCCCGACATCGCCATTGCCATCCCGGACGGATACAAGATCACCCGCAGGGACTGCACCAACGGAGTCGGAGGAGGCATCGCCATCGTCCACAGGAACACCCTCAGAGTCTCAACCAACACCGACGACACCCTCAGCACCGCCGAACACATGCACTTCCAGATCCACACCGATCCCAACACCACCCTCAGAGGAACCCTCATCTACAGACCCCCGGACCCCGACCACAGTTCAGCGATTCCATCGCTGACTTCGTCAGCACACACGCCATCGCCTCCACGGACTACATCCTCCTCGGGGACCTGAACTTCCACCTCGAGAACAACAAGGACACCAACTCCACCACCCTGATCGACAACCTCGCCACCCTCGGACTCAGACAGCTCGTGACTACACCCACCCACGCCGCCGGCCACACGCTAGACTCCATCTTTTCCGCAAGCCCACACGTCTCCTTCAACCACACCTCCGAACCCCACTGGACTGACCACCACTGCATCCACTTCACCTACAGGAAGCCCACCACGCACCACCGCACCGAACAAATGCCTCGCCGCTGCTGGAGCAGAGTCACGGAAGACCAGCTAACCACAACCCTCGCCCTGAGCCCACCCGCCGAACCCTCCGACCCCGACACCGCCGCCCGCAACCTCAGACAGTGGATCGACGACTGCGCCAACACCCTCGCCCCGCTCAAGAATCCGCCCAACAGCCACACCAGCAAGAAAGCCACCTGGTTCACCGAAGACCTCCAGGCCTCCAAACGAACATGCCGAAAACTGGAGAAGATCTGGCTCCACGAACGGACAGCAGACAGCTACGCCGCCCACAAGAGCGCCACCCGCAGTCACCATCACCTTATCAGATCCGCCAAAAGGGCCTCACTCAAAGACCGCCTAGACAACAATGCACACAACAGCAAAGAGCTCTTCAACATCGTGAAGGAACTCTCCAACCCCAGCTCCAACACCAACGACATCCAGCCATCGCGAGACCTGTGCGACTCACTGGCCACCTTCTTCCACCGCAAAATCGCCGACATCCACGACAGCTTCAACACCACGACCGCCCCGGCAACCACCGAGACCACTGCCCCCACAACCACCAACCGCCTGCTCTCCTGGACCAACATCAACGACGAGGACACCAGCGAGATCATGAACACCATCCACTCCGGTTCACCGCTAGACCCGTGCCCTCACCACATCTTCAACAAAGCCAGTACAGCCATCGCGCGCCATCTCCGGAAAATAATCAACATCTCCTTCGAGACAGCAACCTTCCCGGAAAGCTGGAAGCACGCCGAGATCACCGCCTTACTCAAGAAACCCAAGGCAGACCCCAAGGACCTCAAGAACTTCCGACCCATCTCTCTGCTCCCATTCCCCGCGAAGGTCACCGAGAAAATCGTCAACAAACAACTGACCCGCTACCTCGAGGAGAACAACATCCTGGACCCTTCCCAGTCCGGCTTCCGCAGCAACCACAGCACCGAAACCGCCCTCATCGCCGCCACCGATGACATCAGGACCCTGCTAGACAACGGAGAAACAGCAGCCCTCATCCTCCTGGACCTATCAGCCGCCTTCGACACGGTCTGCCACCACACACTATGAACACGCCTTCACGACGCCGGGATCCAAGAGAAGGCCCTGGACTGGACCACATCCTTCCTTTCCGGCAGAACACAAAGCGTCCGCCTCGCCCCTTCCGATCCAAGGCCACCAAGATCATCTGCGGCGTACCCCAAGGCTCCTCCCTCAGCCCAACGCTGTTCAACATCTACATGGCACCCCTCGCCCACGTCGCCCGACAGCACAACCTCAACATCATCTCCTACGCCGACGACACCCAGCTGATCCTCTCCCTCACCAAAGACCCTCACACCGCCAAAGCCCACCTCCACGAAGGAATGAAGACCGTCGCCGAATGGATGAGGACCAGCCGCCTGAAGCTGAACTCGGACAAGACGGAGGTCATCATCCTTGGTTCCAACCCTTCATCCTGGGACGACTCCTGGTGGCCAACATCACTGGGAACAGCCCCGCCACCCACCGACCACGTACGCAACCTAGGGGTCATCCTCGACCCCACCCTCTCCATGACTAAGCAGGTCAACGCCGTTTCCTCATCCTACTTCAACATCCTCCGAATGCTCCGCAGGATCTTCAAGTGGATCCCCACCGAAACAAGAAAAACAGTCACCCAGGCCCTCGTCACCAGCAGGCTGGACTACGGAAACGCCCTCTACGCAGGAACGACGGCTAAGCTCCTGAGACGGCTGCAACGCATCCAGAACGCCTCTGCACGTCTTATCATCGACATCCCCCGACGCAGCCACATCACACCCCACCTGAGAGACATGCACTGGCTCCCTGTCAACAAGAGGATAACCTTCAAGCTCCTCACCCACGCACACAAAGCACTCCACAACTCCGGACCAGCCTACCTCAACAGACGACTCAGCTTCTACACCCCCACCCGCCAGCTCCGCTCGACCAGCCTCGCCCTCGCCACAGTCCCCCGCATCCGGAAAACGACCGCCGGCGGCAGATCCTTCTCCCACCTCGCCGCCAAGACCTGGAACACCCTCCCCACCAACCTCCGACAGACCCAAGACCTACTGGCCTTCAGAAGACTCCTCAAGACTTGGCTCTTCGATCAGTAGCAGCACCACCCCCCTCTTCCCCCAGCGCCTTGAGACCCTCGCGGGTATGTAGTGCGCTTTATAAGTGACATGATTGATTGATTGATTGATTGAGTATGCAAGGAGGGCACCAAATATCCCCTTCAAAGCAGTCTGGTGGCGCTCGTAAGCACCCCCACCCCAACCCAATACCCTAAGTCCTGTCTGGGAGGTGGTCACACCTCCCTGTGCAGGAAACCTATTGTTCTACCTTCCCCTGCTCAAGCTTGGTTCAACAGCAGGAGGGCAGAATCGTGTCTCTGGTCAGCAGCAGCACTAGCTTGCTGTCAGACCCTGAAAGGCTGTTACCGGGAGTACTGGGAGGTACCCCAAGGGAGCCCCCCAGTACATGGGATCATACTTCCAACACTGGAATCGGTGCTGGAGTATGATTCCAACATGTTTGATACCAAACATGACCTGTTTCGGGCAGCCACAATATAGTTAGACATCTCGTAGTGACTGATGTCCATTATATGTATTAAAATGGCTGACCACACTTCCAAAGCCAGGAGAATCGACTCCGGGGTTTCTAGGGGTGTCCTGCTCATCCAGGGGTACCCTCACACTTATAACCAAGCACCCTGCCCTCAGGACTGAAGGTCCTGCCATAAGGGTGACTTATAGGTTTTAAGTGCAGTGACCTCAGATATAAGGAAATTTATATCTGTCGTGAAAGGTGCAAGCACCAACTCACACAGGCTGCCATGGCAGGCCTGTAGTCACAGTTTAAGTGGACTCCCATGGGTGGAACAATACATGCTGCAGCTCATGGGTGACCCCTAGTGTACCTATGCCCTGGGTACCTTAGTACCATATAATAGGGACTTACAAAGGGTACATCAGGTAGCCAATTGTGGATATATAAAAGTACTTACCATGGTCAATTTAGGGGGAAAACACAGTGACTGGGGTCCTGATTAGCAGGATGACAGTCAGACTAGGTCAAAAACAGACTGACACCAAGCAAAAAGTGGGCGTAACCATGAAGGCAGATCCTACTTTCCTACATTCGTGTATATTGATTTGACGTTTAATTTGTAATAGACCCACCTTTAATCACATTTATCGACTTTTGGGTTCTCCCTGTGTGGCCAAATTGGTCGACACCATAATTTGAAGTTTGTATGATGTTAACTCCTCCTTATTCCTCAGGCACCTAGAAAGGTTAATTGCAGGGAAATTTGGATATCCAACCCAGGGCTTCAGCACATGGTAGCAAAGCGAGAATGGTTAGGTCCTGAGATAGGGAAGGTGGAATACTTTATATTAGAATAGTTCAGATCCCAGTTCAGCCCCAGAGCCAATATTTCGGTTGGGAGGATCGGCTGAGTTCCAGCAGTTCAAGACCAAATTGTAACAGCGGAGGAGTGAATATCAATAGGGTTGCACATTTTATAGCTTATGCTTAGCTTGCAGTGTTTATGATGATTGTGTGATGTCTGGCGGATGTGTTTCGAATGTCCTGTGAATGTGGTGCTTAACATGGAGAAGTTGAAGTTGTTATCGGGTCTGACGTGGCCTAAGATTCGAGATGATATTAAAAAGTGTAGAAGACACCGTGATGCATCATTGACAGCACAATTGTGATAGGGACATTTATCTTTGTGTGTGAAAGTGAGGTGTGATTGGTGTGGTACACCCTTTTGTGCAGGGGGAAGCTGTACTAATCGGAGTGATTCCCGCAGGTCGAGGTTTCATTCAAGTGTATGTCTGAGTAGGTCGGAAAGTGTTGTTCCGAGCCATTTCTTGTACGATTGAATACTATTGATTTCTTTAGAAGAGCAGACAAAAGTTATTTGTTGCAATTGCTTTGTATTAGTTTTGCATGCGTTTGCTGAGGAGTGTGCATTTGTGAAAAGTGTGAAGGAGGGTGAACTGCTGCAAAGAGTGAGACCGACGTCACGGTGGGCCGCGCTAAGATTGGTCGGTTGGTGTAAAGTTGCGCTGTTATTGATTGTCTACGTCATAGAGTGTCGCGCTGGTATTGTTGTTGATTCTAAACGAGAGTTGGAGGTAGACTATTACTTCCTGCTTTGAAACAAAATTCTAATTGTGATTATTGACATTTTACCTGAAAAATTACATGCTTTATGGTTATACGAGATTTGGTTAGGTGAGATGTGACGATACCTGTTAGGGAAGGAGAAAAGGTACCACCCGAAGATACTGCAGGTCATTATATGGTGATAAATGTAGGGCAAAAACAAAGTGGACGAACCCACTAGTAAAGTCGACTCACTGAAAGTTAGATGAGGGCCAGAAACCCATTAGCTTTATAAGAAGACCCCTCACCCACCAACCTGGTTGGTGGCATGCTTCATCATTGGGGTCCCAACTGGGTAGCCGAATGCCACCCAGTTGTGCTACAACGCCTGATTACAGCGGAGCTGGATTTGTGTTATTGTGTGGAGGGAAAGTGCCAATAAAGTGGTGCAAGTTAAAATTGTCTCTGGGAATCCTGACTGACCAATGTTTTATTCCCAGTGGCCCAGGACAAGGTTAAAATAAAGGAGACGGACAACCTCAAGAAAAAATCAATCTAAGTTGTCACTATGGTCTACATGTTTCAGCCTCATTAAAATTGGGGAGGCTTTCTTCAGGACCAGGAAAGATAAGAGAAGTGGTGGCAAAAAGGACGCCTTGTGTATAATTATACAACACACGCGCTAAGGTGTGTTGTGTGAACAGTGGTGTCAGTGTACTTACGGACCCACTGGAGGAACCTGTAAAGGAAAGAAGAGGAAAAACAAACAACAAGTAACATAAAATGCAATCTTATATACAGTGTTGTGCCTTCTTCTTTGACTGAGTCAGTCTCTATTGCGATCCAGCACATCTGTGAGTCGATCAATTCTTGTCAACCAGATGGTCGATAAAGAGTGCAGAATATACTGGTATATTGTGCTCACAGCGCATGCACTACTAGACTAGTAATTGGTTTGTAGTGAAGAATTCGATGCATGCCGTGGTGATGCAGTATATGGTGCCTAGAACTAGAAAAAATGTTGTGGCACTGGGGGGTGCCACACGTCTACTATATCGTGCTATTTAGCTACGTATATAGTTTGTAAATCATCTTTCAGTTATGTTAAAAGTAATAAAAGCTGTCACAATGGGTTAAACCCGTATGTATATCTTTCATCACGCTCTTGTTCTCTTCATCCCCTAGAGTGTGACTACTGATGAGCGCCCCTTCCGTAGTTCTGCTAAAGGCTACCATAAACTCGTAGCCATTGTAAATATGTGTTTTTTTCAATTTCATTTTTTGTGACAGCTTTTATTACTTTTAACATAACTGAAAGATGATTTACAATCTATATACGTAGCTAAATAGCACGATATAGTACACGTGTGGCACCCCCAGTGCCACAACATTTTTTCTAGTTCTATGCACCATATACTGCATCACCACGGCACGCATCGAATTCTTCACTACAAACCAATTACTAGTCTAGTAGTGCATACGCTGTGAGCACAATATACCAGTATATTCTGCACTCTTTATCGACCATCTGGTTGACAAGAATTGATCGACTCACAGATGTGCTGGATCACTATAGAGACTGACTCAGTCAAAGAAGACGGCACAACACTGTATATAAGATTGCATTTTATGTTACTTGTTGTTTGTTTTTCCTCTTCTTTCCTTTACAGGTTCCTCCAGTGGGTCCGTAAGTACACTGACACCACTGTTCACACAACACACCTTAGCGCATTTGTTGTATAATTATACAAGTGGCGTCCTTTTTGCCACCACTTCACTTATCTTTCCTGGTCCTGAAGAAAGCCTCCCCAATTTTAATGAGGCTGAAACATGTAGACCACAGACCATAGTGACAACTTAGATTGATTTTTCTCGAGGTTGTCCGTCTCCTTTATTTTAAACTTTCCTGGGCCACTGGGAATAAAAAATTGGTCAGTCAGAATTCCCAGAGACAATTTTAACTTGCACCACTTTATTGGCACTTTCCCTCCACACAATAACACAAATCCAGCTCCGTAGTAATCAGGCGTTGTAGCACAACTAGGTGGCATTCGGCTACCCAGTTGGGACCCCAATGATGAAGCATGCCACCAACCAAGTTCGTGGGTGAGGGGTCTTCTTATAAAGCTAATGGGTTTCTGGTCCTCATCTAACTTTCAGTGAGTTGACTTTACTAGTGGGTTTGTCCACTTTGTTTTTGCATTATATCCCGGGGATAGGGACGCACCCCGTCATATTCCTCGCTCTCTATTTGTTTACGGATAAATGTAGGGCTCCATACCTGTATTTGGCTTAAACAATGGCATAAGATCACTGAGAAAGAAGGAGCATTGGCGTTTCCATGCTATGGTACATTCATTGTGATAATCATTGGAAATTTGAGGAGGATATTATATGAGATGAAACCACAGCCTAGACCTATACAGCTTGAAGCGCTCAATGCTTGGGAGACTGCAGCTCATGCCAAAGAGAAGGAAAGGTATCAGGGAACAGCTAGAAAGGCAGTGCGCACTTACACTAATGCAAGGTGGGCTGCAGAACAGAGGAAGTTGAGAATTGACATGGTAGAGGGAGCCAAATTATACTCCACATTGACAAGCGAAGAATTTGAGACAGGGAAGTAGAGGAAAAGGATGGACAAAAGGGATAATAAGTTAAAGGGACCAGATAAGGAAGGTGAAAACAGTGACAGTGACTCTAGCGATAGTCTTTTAAACGTGTAGTTGTCAGAACGTCCACTACCGTATAAGGAGACCCAGTCAGTGGGAGGTGGCAGCACTAATGTTAGTGGAAATTCTGGAGTGACTACCACACCAGTAAATGTTAAAACGAATGCGATGGGAGTCACCCCAGTGAATATGATCCAAAATTTGATGGGAGGGAGTTCAGGGATTTGTGCCCCTAGAACCTCCACAGCACTTAGTGCTCCAGATACTCTCACTGTACCAGTTGCCATTGGTCCCATTGGTTTCTATATATTACCCTAGTTCTGCAGGGAATGTAATGCATAACTTGGCTGTCCCTGCAAAGCTAAAAGCTCCAGACAAATGTTCCTACAAGTTTGAACATGGGGAAGATTTATCCCCTTAATTCCAATGGATACGAGTTTCCCTTGTGGTGCAAGTGCAGACCTAACGATGAATCAGACAGGATTTGGAACTTTAAGGTCATTTCTGGGATTGCCTGATCTAGGTACACTTACCTGGGAGCCACTTCTAAACACACAAAGTAATACCCCCAGAGAGGGTACAGCACCTAAAGGCCCTGAGGTGCAACATAGTCTTAACACTCAGGTATTAGACAAATGGTTGAAGGTTCTTAATGCTACGTCGAATGAAAGTGGAAGCATAGAATTGAGTCAAGGAACAATTAGCTCATCATTGAGGGTAAACTTAGTGGATGTAGCTAAACTAAAACTTGAATTAGACGAAATGATAAACTGAAGTCTTGAATTGTCTCAATTAGATGCTTACCAACAAAATCTACTTTTATTTATGAGTACGAATGTTATTAGATGAGCAAAGCAAGTCTATGATAAGTTGTCTGAAGTTGCTCAGAAATATAAAGTAGATCTGGATCAGACTAAAGATTTACAGAAGAGCCACCGACTCTGTTTTAGTGATAAGGACATAGAGTGCACGAGAATACCAGGAATGAAATTGCAGATTTCGGAATTGATTCAAAGCATTCGGACTTGTAGTGCTTTAGATTAGTGGGAGGGTAAATCGGCGAAGAAGAAAGGTCCAAGGAGATCTATGGGAGAACCGCCTCCTCCTGCAGAATGGGGAGCGAGTCCTACTAGTTTCTCCTTACGGGGCGTACCCCGCGAAGTTTATGTCCATGTGCCTTGGAGTAGGGGTGATCTTGCGTCATTCAGAAATGATTTCCCCAGGTTGAGAGAGAAACCTGTAGAATGGTTCAAACAAGTTGAGCGGTTTGTGAAAATCTCAAAGGTTTTGTGGACTGACTTGAATGCATTGTTTTGTATTGTGGTTCCAAGTGACTTGTGGACAGCATGTAAAATAACCACAGAATAGCCAAAGAGAGAGCCACAAAGAGACGCATTGATCAAGAGTCCGTCACCCATAGTAATGAGAAAGTATAACCAAGTGATGACATGGTTGAAGTCCAAAGTATCGCCCTAGGATATTGACTGGGTCAAGATTGACAGAATGACCCAGGAACCAAAAGAAACTATTCATGCATATTATGAGAGATTGTTGCAGGGTTTTAAACATTACAGTGGAATGGAGACCCGGAATACAAAGATATGGGACATTTTGTGTCTAGGTTTGTGAAAGGCTTGAGGCCTGACATTAGCATGATAATTCAGCAGCATTTGATTTGTTGGCAGGATAAGTTGGTTGACAAGATTTTAAGATAAGCCAAATACTGCAATGAAAAAATTAGCCATGTGGCAGATGAAATTGAGGGAGAAGCTGATGGTGGCCCAAATAAACTGTGCTCAGAGGTGAGGTCAAAGTCAGCCTTTTGTAGGGAATGTTCCCCCCCATGCAGGGAGTGTATCAGCAGGGAGCTCCTGCACTGCACGGTGGATGTGGATTTCAGCCACAAGGTAGAAGTGGTGGCATTCCAATTGATCCAAGCACTGGAATTGATGTGGCTACATTGAAGAAGTCTAATCCTTGTCATTATTGTAATAAGTTGGGCCATTGGAAGCAGGAATGTCATCTTAACCTGCTAATCAAGGTAAAAATTCAGGATTTGCACAGTCTCAGAATAGTAATCTCATGCAGTCACAAAATGTGCAGAGACCGAGGTCTCAAAGCTTCAATGTGCCACAAGCCCCAGTGATGCAGGATCCACAACTCCTGATGCAGCAACAAGCTGCTAATGGCCCTAATATCAATTCAATCCAAGTTCCAAATATGAATCAGAATACTTTCCAAAATATTAATCCTTTCCATCAGTATCCCATGTTTGACACAGTTGACATTATGGCTCCGATCAGTCTGCCTGACGGTGCCTGAGAGGGGAGGAAAGATTGTGTGCTTGGCGCAGTCTTGGAGGTGGACCAGAGTGGTCCATTTATAGCTGATGAGGTAAATAGCCACCCTGTATAATTTCTGGTTGATACTGGTGCTACCCGTTCTACTGTTAGAACAGTGAAGGTCCCAAATCTACTCCTCTTGGGAAAGAAAATACAAGTTGTAGGCGTTGCAAATAAACAAATGACAAACCCAGTAACAGATGATGTACCTGTAAAAATAGGGAATTTCAAACAGAATCATGAATTTGTGGTATGTGATTCGAGTCCCTTGAGTTTCTTGAGACAAGACTTGTTGTGCAAGTTAAATTGCACCATTTACTGCACCCCAAGAGGTGTGAAATTTCAAAACCATTATGAAGATGTCGCTTTCAAATTGGCTAATCAAACTCCAACAGTTGACCTGTTCCCAATGATGGTAAGTGAAGAATTGCCTCTGGATCTCAGAGATATAGTGAGAACAGAAGTTTCGGATTTTTCAGGAAAGGACATTGGACTCATCGAAGGAGTTGAGCCTGTCTGTATACAGATAAGGCCTAATTTTGAGTACCCAAGAAACCTGCAATACACCTTGACCCCTAAAACAATTGCTGGAATTACTCCAGTAATCGAGGCAATGATCCAACAACGTATTTTAAAGGAGATTATGGGGAGTGCGTGTAACTCATCCATTATGGGCTTATAGAAGCCAAGCAGTAAGGTCTGCATCGTTAGGACCTTCGCAAGATGAACAATATTGTGATTCCCTGTTGTCTCCTGGTACCGAATCCTACTGTGAGTTTATTTCAGATTCCATGTGCGGCTGAGTGGTTTACTGTAATTGATCTCTGTCAGGCCTTTTTCTCCATACCCTTGCATGAGGACAGGCAGTTCCTCTTTGCGTTTCAGTAAAGCAGTCTTATTTTGGCATGGGTCCGAGTCCCACAAGGATATACGGAGAGCCCATCCATTTTTAATCATATTCTTTATAAAACCTGGAGTGCTTGGTTATGCCCTGTAACTCTGTCATGGTGCAGTATATGGACTACTTGTTGATCATGTCAAATTCTCAAGAAGCTTGCAAGACAGATACCATTGCACTGTAGAACCACTTGGCTGAGAATGGATATAAGGTGTCCCCCAATAAGTTGCAATACTGTTTGAAAGAAGTCCTGTATCTCAGACATCACATTGAGAAAGGAGTCAGGAAGGAGTCACAGGAAAGAATCACAGCGATTCTGCAAATGAAGCCGCCAACAACACAGAAAGAAGTCATGAACTTTTTGGCGGCTACTGTTGCCAGTGGATACCCAACTTTTCCTAGTGGCCAAGCCTTTACAGAGGCTGACACACAAAGATGGGTCGGATCAGGTACCATGGGATAACAATTGTTTAGGTGGCTTCTTTGAGTTGAGAGAAAGCGTCTGCCGTGTCCAGCACTGGGAATGCCTGACTACAATAAAGTATTTGTAGCTGTTTTGCAGTGAGACGGAGGGCTGCACTCTCTCAGTCCTTACCCAAATTCATGGAGGTGCCCGTAGACCTGTTGCTTACTTCTCTGCTACTCTTAATCCAATAGCTGCAGCATTGCCCAAATGCCTCAAATCTGTGGCTGCTGTCAGAGTCAGCATTGAGAGGTGTGAGGGCACTGTTATGGGTCATCCATTGACTGTACATGCCCCCCACTCTGTTGAAATTTTGTTAACCAGAACCAGGACACAGCATTTGACAAATAACCGCCTGACCCTGTATGAGCAAGTCATACTTGCGGCTGAAAATGTAGCATTGAAACGCTGTGATATCCTTAACCCTGCTACTTTGTTGCTCCTCCCTGAGAGTGACAGTGATAATGGTGAAGTGGAACATGACTGTCTCAATGTTACTGAACTGTGCACCAAGACAAGACCAGATATACAAGACAAGCCACTGCCTGAATCTGATTTTGCACTGTTCGTGAATGTCTCATGTTTGTGAGACCATGGAGGAAATTTAAGAGCTGCCTATGCAGTCTGTATGGTTTTAGGAGTAGTTGAAGCTTCCTGGCTTCAAGGAGTATTTTCTGCACAATTGACTAAATTGATTGCTGTTACAAGGGCATGCTGTGTCTCAGACCAGCAGAGAGTGACGATTGTCAGTGATAGTCAGTATGGCTTTGGTGTCGGTCACGACTTTGGACAGTTATGGTCCCTGAGCGGGTTTATCACCGGTTTTCTGGGTCCCCTATCCAGAGTAGAGAATAATTAAGAAAGCTTCTTGAGGCCTTGTAACTAACTGCTCAGGTTGCGGTCGTCAAGTGCACTGCTCATTGTAAAGGTGATGATTATGTGACCGTTGACAACAGATATGCTGACATGGTCGCAAAGTACTGTGCTCATAATGCTTGCAGTGACATTGAGCCACATAGGAAGATCAGGTGGTCCCTTCAACAGGACACAGTTGGATTTCATTGTGATGCTGTATGTAATGGACTGAGTTACGTTCTAGTGATTTTGTGTGTATCTTTTCACGCTGGGTTGAGGCATACCAGAGAAAGAGGAAAGACAGTCTCACAGTAGCCAAGTTGTTTTTGAGGGAGTTAATTCCTGAGTTTGGCTTTCCAACTTCTTTGGAATCAAATTGAGGCACGCACTTCAACAATAAAATGTAGAGAATGCTGTGTGCCCCTTTACAAGTTGAACAGAGACTGCATTGTAGCTACAGACCTGGTGGAACTGGTTAATGGGTCATTGAAGTGCAGGCTTGCAAAAGTGTGTGCCTCTACTTCTTTGAAGTGCCTGATGCCTTGCCTCTTTTGTTAATGAGTCTTCACAGCATACTTGATCGTAGGACAGGATTGTCCCTTCATGAAATCATCATGGGCAGAGCGATGAAGCTGCCAGCTGTACCTGTGAATGCGCTTGTGAACCTTACCGATGACATGATACTTGATTACTGCAAGGGACACACTGACGTGGTGCATTCTGTCTCTCATCAGGTTGAAGCCGCCACCGCCCGCTGTACCAGGAGCTGTGCCATAACCTTAGTCCCAGGGACTAGGTCTTTGTGAAAAAACACATACGGAATAGTTGTCTGAAGCCTCGCTGGTATGGTCGTTACCAAGTGATTTTGGTCACGACAACTGCTGAGAAGTGCAGAGGTCTCCCTAACTGGTGCATGCTGCCCACACTAGCCGAGTTCCGTGTTCCTTGGCGATGTAACAGCACCTCTCACAGAGTAGCCATTGGTGGTCAAGAGATCACGGGAGCAGGTTAGTCAAGCTGTAGGGTACCAGCAAGAATCTGAAACAGCACTTGTTCAGCCTGAGGGGGGTCTTGAGTCGGTAGCTGGAGCTGAAACAGGAGAGCCTTGTCCTGTGGTGGTGACTCAGTCAGACCCTGACGAAGGACCCTGACAAACGGCCTAGTGCTGTAGAACTGCAAGTGGCAGCAGGAGAACATTGGCCAAAAAGGCAGGAGAGAGGGAGGCTGAATCCGTGAGTAGGAGGAGGGCTCAAGAATATTCCCAAGGACACTGAGGATTCTGATTTGAGTGACGGAGGAGGTGAAGGGAGTGCTCTCAGAAGATCAAAGAGAGCTAGAGTACCCTGTCGGAGGTATTCATCTCTTGAGTGGACTTACGTTACCACAAATGAGAGAGAGAGTTCTGAGAATACTGGGTTAGCAGTGCATATTCAACTGCGCCTCTGTGAACTGAGCATTGAGCTCAAACTGTACTTCGACTTCCCTTTGCTATTAAGTGTGCTGAGACATTTTATCCTGGATATGATCTACTTTCCTCTGTCGGATGAAATACATTTTCCTGTGTCAGTAGACAGACTAATACATTGTATTCTGGATATGATTATCAGTGAACTGGAACCCATAATTATTAGAGATATTTGAATTAATTTTATAGAGAAACAAGAAGAGTAACGATGCCCGAGGCAAAGATAAAGGAGCGTAAGGTTGTACTTCAGAAGAACATGGAGTAGGGCTAAGGAAGACTCATATAGACCTTGTACATGCTCCTATTGCATATTATATGTACTTTGGTTTTCACGGGTGGAAATTGACAGATGAGACTCTGCTGTTGCTAAGTTCCTCCCAGTGGTCCGAGTTTTAGACAAGTAATGGAAGCCAATCCTAAAAGTAGTAGACGTCGGTACATAACAGCAGGCATCTTAATAGTTATGGTTGTAGTGCTAATGATTTTGCTTGTAGGATTATATCCACCTACATCTGATCCCATAGAAACTAAGTCTGTAGCTATTCACAAATCCTCACACCCTAGAGGTAATAGCTTGTATTCATTAGATTAAACACAGTTGCACGTAGACACATCTGGAGGTGATTATTCTGCAAATGCTTATTTTAAACTGCTTTATGAGTATATTGACACTATGGATGCTAGGGATTGCTACATTTGTACACAATTGTCCACATCAGCTGCAGAGGGTATCACCTACCACCATATCCTTTTGACTTATGGTGTTACCTGTAGTATGAGCCTTATGTATGGAAGATAACATTTTGAATATTATTTTTCCAATCAGGATTTAGTTTTTTCAGAAGTCCCCATACTTGAGCACCTAAATTGTTGTAATGACCCCAATGCGAAGTTTCCTGGTATGAATAAAAGATTCTTTAAGCCCATGATGACAACAGAAACTGCTTACGCCCATATACACAACTTAACTTGCCTTCTACCAGAGGTTGAGAAGAAAGTTTTACATTTAGTTGAAGACAGTAGGAGAAGTATGAAGTCTGGGTCCAAAATAGACCAGCATATTAAGAATGAGCACAAGTGGACTAAAGAAGAAATAGAACATTTCGTAGCAGGAAATCAAGCAACATTGACTTTAGATTGGAAACATAAAGGGAAATTGTGTATATTTGTGGAGAGATCTTCATTTGACAATAATATTGTGGTACAGAGTGAGTGTGACCATGTATTTGAAGTTAGGGGAAATTGGAATTTATTTTTGATGGGTGATGATCCTGTTATTCCTGGAGTCTACTATATTTGTAGAGGACATGCTTATTTCACGTTTCCCAGAGGCTGGTATGGTACGTGCTACCTAGGTGTAGTCTTTCCAAAGGTGTATCATGTGGAAAATCTCAGTCACCCTGTGTGGAGACAGAATTCCAGGTCTAAGTGAAGAGTAAGTGCTGGAGAAGTAGTGGGAGATATTTTTGGTGCAATGAACCCATCTTTGGATGTGGGTTTGCATGACAGCAAGATTAGAAAGTTGTCCACTATAGTGGATAAGTTGGCTACTAGTACAGCAGGAGCTTTATTAGTTGTAAATACAGAAATGGCAGCTATCAAGTCTATGGTTTTGCAAAACCATCTTGCTTTAGACATCTTGCTTGCAAAAGAGGGCGGAATCTGTTGAATGTTAAAGGTCCAGCAATGCTGCACCTACATTCCTGAGAAGAATAAAGACTTATAGAAGTATATTAAGAATATTTCAACTTTAAATGGAGAGTTCGAAGCAACAGGTGCTTAGGAAGCTATTGGAAGTAGATTTTCTGCAGTGGGCAAATTGTTTGGAAACCTGGGAAGTGGAATTTTGGGACTCGATTTCTGAAGTTTATAAAGCAGTCACTGATGCGACTGGGGAGCTGATGTTATTACTAAACATGCCCATGGAGCATGGTGTGGTCCTGCCGAACTATGGCAATATCCACAGCCAAATATTCTTGAAACTGAGGTGTCACTTTTTTGTAGCGGCTAGTTGATCAGCTAGGAGGTGTAGTACCCCTACCTGGTACAACCCAAGATGCAGTGAGGCATGGAGGGCATTAATGGGTGCAATCAAATCAAATGAGAGGCTAACAATCCAAGTAACCAGAGGGGCATACAAAGATGCCATACAGGTTACCAAGAGACAGTGGGAGATTGAGAAATGGGAGGGTTTCCTTGCAGGAGTCAAGAGAAGAGACTCACGCTCCTTTTGGAATATTATTTCAACTGGTACTCTTGAAGGGCTTATTCCTGTTGAAAATCACATTACAATGACGGAATGGGTTGCACACTTCTCTAATTTATATTCTCTTAAGGAGCAACACAAATACCCTGAGCCAGACGCTGATTAGACCTGGTTAGCTATGATGAATTAGAGCCCACCATAAGATTACCTGCTCTGATATGTGGCCCAGAGGAGGATATAGGCTTTAGTCTTAGGAAAATCAGACAAGCCATCAATTTAATTGTGCGACACAAAGTTCCGGGGCTAGACAAGGTCGCTGGGGACCTTTCTGGATGAGATCGATGTATAGACTCCCTATTTTACCATTCTCTTTAACGCCTTCCTGAAAGGGACCCCTATTCCTCCAACTTGGGTTGGAGCTGAGATCGTCCCTATCTTTAAGAAGGGATCCAGAGATCTTTCCTCCAATTACAGGCCGACAAGCCTAATTTGGCAGTGCCCAAAAACGTTTTTCATGGGTCATTCTGAGTAGACTTCAAGGCTGGATGATTGCCTCAGACATATTGACCCCAATACAAGCAGAATTTAGAGAGTGCACCAGCACATTGGAGCAGGTCTTTCGCCTCCAGTTATTATACTGAAAGATTGTACAGCTAGGGGAGGTGGGCAACTATATGTGGTGTTTGTTGATCTTAGGTCAGCATTCAACCTCATTCCCCGACTTAAGTTGTGGCAAATCTTAGTGAATATGGGGGTCCTGCTCTACCTCTTGAACATGATCATAAGTCTCCATGATAATAACTTCGCCCAAGTCAGATATGGGCAGATGGGAGAATTGACAAATTGATTCTCTGTAAATAGAGGAGTCAAGCAGGGGTGCATCCCTGCACCCACTATATTTTCGCTTTTTATAAATGATTTGGTAACATATGTAGATCACAGCGAGTCTGACGCGCCCCGCCTGGCAAACATCAGGGTTCCCACCCTGATGTTTGCAGACGATACCCTGCTCCTCTCAAAATACCCTATAGGCCTGCAAAAAATTATTGATAGGTTCTATAGTTTTTTAGGGCAAGGGGTCAAGATATTAACCTTGCAAAAACTAAGTATATGGTTTTTAATCCTTGCTATTCCCCCTGCTCAAATCCCACTCTGAGAGAAAGCTTGTTGAAGCGAGTCCACACTTTTTAATATTTGGGTGTAATTCTGACCGAGCACCTTAATTGGCAGACCTATATTGCAAGGTGGAACTAAAGTTAGAAAAAACCACAGGGGGCTGCTGAAGACTCTCGGGCCTCCCAATATCGCCCCTTTTCGCCAGCTTTGCAGGTCTATAACTATCAGGTGCTGGAATCCGCTTTGTATGGAGTTGAACTTTGGAGATATAGGGAGGTACCCTCCTTGGTTGTCGCAGAGAATTGCTTTATTCGGCAACTGGTTGGCCTACCAATAAGTACACTACAGCTCCCCTTGCAGATGGATTTGGGGCTTACAAATGTCTCTGAAATAGCAAGGTTATGGCCTCTTTTGTTTTGGAGAAGGACTTGGGCAACGCCGGAATTGGGCCCTTAATAACAGGGACTGGAGGAGGTTTTGTGTCTGCCAGGGTCGGGCAACCTCCCATGGGCTAAGCATGTGAGGGCTTTACTTATGATCATTGGTCTAGAGCGCCTGTGGACCACTCCAGGGGAGGCAGGTGTGATCCCTAAAGAGCAAGTACAGAGAGCTTATTGGTCACACCAAATGGGCTCACTGCAAAGTCGGCCAAATTTGGGCTCCATTAGGCTGGCCTTTTTTCATGCAGAAAGATGATTTTGTGCTAGAGCGGTTTCTAGATGAAATAGAGCCCAGTAATGCAGAAAGCTCTACCTCCAATTAATATATGGGACCCTTCCTCTTGCCACGTGCACAACTAAGTGGGGTCGACTGCCTAACCCAATAAATGTCCATTGTCCATTTTGTACCTTATGGTTGGAAACTATCGAACTTGTCCTATTCTTTTGCCCTACCTATCATAGTACTAGACTGAAATGGGTTGTTCTACTATGTTGAAGTTTTGGGGAAAGAGAATTTAAAGAAGCTTTGAGAATTATGCAGTCTGATACCAGGCAATTTGTGGATTTTGCGGTCTTGAGGTTCTCGATGGCCATGTGGAGGATTAGGCAAAGAGCACTTTAACTTAATGCTGTAATGCATTTTATATGGTAGCTATCCAGTTGAATTTATTTGGTCTTAATCTCCTTGTTTTTTTTTTATAGTAATGCAGTTTTATTGTTTTAATGTTTTAATCTATATTTTTATATGCATTATGTTATTTATTTTTACTCTTTTTCCTTTTTTGGGGTTTTTAACTTGTGAATTTATATGTTTGTTTGTATGACTTCTGATGGCAAAAAACGCTGAATAAAGATTTAATTGAATTGAGGAATTGTGGGCGCCATTGTGAAACCGCTTTTGATAATTGCCCTTTGTGTGATATTCCTAATTGTGATCTTTATGGGATATAGGTACACGAAAGTCAAAAGGGGAGTGAAGAGAAAGTGAGCAGATGTAGAGTTAGAGGAAAGTCAGAGTAAGTACTATGATAACATGAAACGTCTGAAAGAATCTAAACGAAAAGTGCTAAACCCCACACGGTTTTAGATGGTCCGTCTGATAAGAGCAGATCGACATCAGAGGTGGGACTGGAGCAGCGTAATTTTGGCTCCACTCTTTGATGTTCTGGTCATGCCATATATAAGTACACATGGTCCCATATATTTGTGTGTTTTAATATCATTAACATAAAGTGGTGCACTTGACCAAAATACTGAAGGTGCACTTGCTGTATAATCTAGACATTTACATGAGTGTACATACTAATGTTCTTTATACTGAAACCAAATTGCAGTTTATATATATATATTACCTACTGGCGGTCGCCAGTAGATAGTTATAGTTAGGACCTATTTTCCATAGGAAATTCACAACATTCTATTTCCAATAACTTTGGCACCAGTTGACGAATCTTCGCGACATTTTCAAAACTTGTGGGGCACTCCGGTCTGCTCCTATCCTGAAAGTTTCGGGGTGATTCGGCAAGCGGGGGCCGAGAAAAAAGGGGGGTCCCAAACGTGTTTTCCCCATGCAATTTTCCAAAGGAAACTTTAGACACGGCTACAGCCCGAACTGCTGAACGGAATTACACCAAATTTGGCAAAGAGGTAGTTCTTGGTTCAGAAAGAACCCTTTTTGTTAAATGGTGTAAATCCGTTCAGTAGTTCCTGAGAAATTTGAAAAAGAAACAATATCGATATCTGGGCGTAGCCTAACCACACATGTCATCATGAGATCTGATTGGCTGTCAGCACTTCATCCTGGAATTGCTGGCAGCCATCTTGGGACCAATATACATGATAGTACCCCATTGAAATGCATTGTAGTGAATCGAAGATTTTGAGGGTTACCAAAAGGAGCACTATAAAGGGTGATAACAGACTTTAGTTACATTAGAATTCATTTGTTGATGGTACCATACTAATTTCAGGAATTGTGGTGTGTTCTAAGGTGATTTTACCCTGTGAAAAACCTTCTGCTGGGATATCATGAATCATGTTTGAGAGAAAACTATTTTCACATGCTTGTCCCATACAGTTTTGGAAGGTGCTCCAGAAGCTAAAATGAGAGCATATTTTCTGTAAATTCACATTATCTTTCTCAGTCATGTGAGAATGAAGTCTGACATTTTCAGTAAAACATGTACATCCAACAAGGGCAGAGACTGTCAGTTGATTCCTTTGTGTTCTACTGCAGCTTCCCAGAGTGTTCTAAAGAACAACTAGAGTGCTAACAGCCTTACTTATGACAAAAGTATGGCACACCTGAAGCCATCTTGATTGGAATAAACTGGTAACACTTAAAACATTTAATTTAAAAAGGAACAAAATGATGGGGTTCATTTTGTCATAGAAATTATGGTTAGTGCTGTAGAAAGAAAAATTAGGACATGTTTCAAGTGTGATCTCAAATATCTTCCTGTTATATTTCAACAGGAGCAGCCTGTCAGTTGATGCCTTTGTGTTCTACTGCAGCTTCCCAGAGTGTTCTAAAGAACAACTAGAGCGCTAACAGTCTTACTTATGACAAAATTATGGCACACCTGAAGCCATCTTGATTGGAATAAACTGGTAACTCTTAAAACATTTAATTTAAAAAGGAACAAAATGAGGGGGTTCATTTTGCCATAGAAATTATGGTTAGTGCTGTAGAAAGAAAAATTAGGACATGTTTTAAGTGAGATCTCAAATCCTCTTCTATTTCATTAGAAAATTCTGACATGCAGACTGAAACAATCACTTTCAATACCAGCAGTAGACTTCCAGTTAACTCCCTGGTGAGCAGTAGCTTTACTACAGTGATCTAATGAACAACTAAGTGCTAACATTCTGAATTTATGGCAAATGTGTGACACATCTAAATGCCTTCTTGATGGAATCAAAGTAAAAAACTGAAAGCATTTCCTACTGAGGAGACTGCAGTAAATGAGGAAATTAGGAAACTTCATAACAAATAAGTCTCCCAAGATGGCCACCAGAGAAAAAAGAGCCCAAATGTAGCACAAATATCACCCAGATGTAGCCCACATATAGCCCAATGACAGAAGTGTGCAAAACACTTTTTATTTTTAGTTTTTCTGCAGTTTTATATAGTGCAGACTGGTCAGGTATTGGAGCGTTACATCTTACTTGGACCCCTTATTGCGTATTTTGCACGAAGTACATGACTGATCTTGCGAAACGTTGAACTTTACGATTCTGTTAACCTAAAGTTGCTCTGAACCGGGCTTTGTAACACCCGTTTTTACCTACTGGTTTTAATTAATTCTCACTGTATTGTATTAGGAAAGAGGATTTACTGTTTTTATGTACACTTTTATGATCTATGTTTCTAAATCAGATCAAATAAAGTTTAATGAATTCTATGGCAGGACGGAGGCGAGGATTATGCATATCTTTCCTCACTTTATTTGCATAGCAGTTCAAAGAAAACGTAACACAACAATCATTAAACAAAAGACTACACAACCCATGAACCATTAGGGGGTAGTCTCCAAGGCAACTATAGTCCAATCATATCACAGTCCATCGTATATAATATCGTGACGTCCCTTCCGCTTCCTCTTTCTTCACTGCTTGTCAGTTAAGTGCATTCCTTACATTCTTGGCTTAATCTGATGTTGTTGCTGTTTGTATAGCGGTTTCTTGTGCACGTTATTAGCATTATTGCCTTGGTATTGTTTCATATTCCTGCGCAGCAGGCTCTTGCCCGAGCGCGCTTCTCCCCTCGCAGTTTCTCCCGCTGTGCGCTCTGCGCGCGGTGAGATCCTGTCAGGCGCGTCTGGTCCGAGCGAGGCAGCTCCGTCGAGCGCTCCCGCTGGTCTTTACGCGAGTTTGGGAATCCGGTCACTCCTTTAGTGTCCGCTTGATTCCCGACCAACCTCGCCTAATTTTGACACCGCTATGCGGTGATTTCCCCACACGGCCACGCTAGTGACCAGCGCCACCTGGTGGTGGTAATTGGTATTGCGCCTCAGTCTATTCTTATAACAGCTTCAGGGAAAGCCCAGCTGTTGGAGCACCGGCGAAGGGGCTGCCTTAAGGATTTTAAGGGCATTTGTTCTGTGCTCACACCCTCTGCTATCATGTCTTCTCCAGAAGACCATTTTACTCCTCCTACCAGGAAGTGGAGGAGGAATGGCCCCCCAAATTCTCCCTCCAGCAGTGGACCAAGCCCTCTCTCTGGCTATTTCTAGGGCGCTGGCTCCTCTTAGGGATCAGGCTGATAAGCTAGCGAAAAGCATCCCTGGGGTGTTCAGTGACCCAGATCTGGTGGTGGAGGGTCCCAGTAGCTCCCAGATGGGGAATAAAAGGGCCGTTAAGCATAACGCGGGGCACTTGGAAGGATTTGATAAACTTACGGAGACCTTCCTCAAGAGTGCGTGAACGCTAGAACATGCACCCTGCCGGGAGGAGGAGGAGCCCGGAGAAAATTGCGACGCTGTCACCACTATTGTAGACCCCGACGGCGGGTTTCCCTTAGAGGGAGAGGGTGTATCGGAGGACGATTTCTCCTCCGATGAGGATAAGGACTCGGGGCGTCCCTGGCGTCCAGAGTCCCACTCCTCTCAGTCCCCGGTTGGGGACGGGGTCCACTCGGACATGTTCGAGCCTACCCAAATTTACCATCCTAGGTCGGCGGAGTGGACCCCTGACGCCAAAGTGGCAGAGTATGTGGTGGGGAAAATCCATCAACCCCTTGAAAGGGAGGTCAGGAATAGGATGAGGGGAGAATGCCCCAGGCCCTCACTGAAGGGGAAGGTGGCACACACGCCTGAAATTGATGAGAAACTATGTACCTTTTTCTCCAAGTATATGAGAGATCCCAAGAAAGGAATTGATAGGTCTTGGACGTGGTAGGGCCCTTGACCCAAATTATTCAATTGGCGGAGCGTTCCAAAGAGTCAGGATCCCATTTGTCCACGGATATTGTGGCTGGTTGGGCGCACTACCCTAAACCCTAAAACACTACCCCCTCCACTACCCAAACACCACTGCACTACCCTAAACCCTAAAACACTACCCCAAGCACGACACCCTACGGATGTATGACGATATCACGCATGCATTACATCGCATGCCATTAGATCGCGGTTTTAACAACGCAAGTCGTTACAACGACTTGCGTTGGAGGGCGCTGGACTTAGGAGTAGTTTAATTTACTATTCCAACTCCAGCCTACGTACAGTAGGGAAGGTGTTGGAATGTAAATTAAACTACTCCTTGTCCTATAGCGCCCTCCAGTGCAAGTCGTTGTAACGACTTGCGTTGTTAAAACCGCAATCTAATGGCATGCGATGTAATGCATGCGTTCTAAAGGTTGTTTCCCCACCCTACACTACCCAAACATAACTGCACTATCCTAAACCCTAAAACACTACCACCAGCACGACTCCCTACACTACACAAACACCACTGCACTACCCTAAACCCTAAATCTACCCCCAGCATGACCCCCTACACTACACAAACACCACTGCACTACCCTAAACCCTAAAACACTACCCCCAGCACGACCCCCTTCACTACCTAAACACAACTGCACTACCCTAAACCCTAAAACACTACCCCCAGCACGACCCCTTCACTACCTAAACACAACTGCACTACCCTAAACCCTAAAACACTACCCCCAGCACGACCCCCTTCACTACCTAAACACAACTGCACTACCCTAAACCACTACCCCCAGCACGACCCCCTTCACTACCTAAACACAACTGCACTACCCTAAACCCAAAAACACTACCCCCAGCACGACCCCCTACACTACCCAAACACCACTGCACGACCCTAAACCCTAAAACACGACCCCCTACACTACACAAACACCTCTGCACTACCCTAAACCCTAAAACACTAGAACCCAGCACGACCCCCTACAGTACACAAACACCACAGCACTACCCTAAACCCTAAAACACTACCCCCTACACTACACAAACACCACTGAACTACCCTAAACCCTAAAACACTACCCCCAGCACGACCCCCTACACTACACAAACACCACTGCACTACCGTAAACCCAAAACACTACCCCAGCACTACCCCCTACACTACCCAAACACCACTGCACTACCCTAAACCCTAAAACACTACCCCCAGCATGACCCCCTACACTACACAAACACCACTGCACTACCCTAAAGCCTAAAACACTACCCCCAGTACGACCCCCTACACTACCCAAACACCACTGCACTACCCTAAACCCTAAAACACTACCCCCAGCACGACTCCCTACACTACACAAACACCACTGGACTACCCTAAACCCTAAAACACTACCCCCAGCATTACCCCCTACACTACCCAAACACCACTGCACTACCCTAAACCCTAAAACACTACCCCCAGCACGACCCCCTACACTACCCAAACACCACTGCACGACCCTAAACCCTAAAACACGACCCCCTACACTACACAAACACCTCTGCACTACCCTAAACCCTAAAACACTAGAACCCAGCACGACCCCTACAGTACACAAACACCACAGCACTACCCTAAACCCTAAAACACTACCCCCTACACTACACAAACACCACTGAACTACCCTAAACCCTAAAACACTACCCCCAGCACGACCCCCTACACTACACAAACACCACTGCACTACCGTAAACCCAAAACACTACCCCAGCACTACCCCCTACACTACCCAAACACCACTGCACTACCCTAAACCCTAAAACACTACCCCCAGCATGACCCCCTACACTACACAAACACCACTGCACTACCCTAAAGCCTAAAACACTACCCCCAGTACGACCCCCTACACTACCCAAACACCACTGCACTACTCCTAAACCCTAAAACACTACCCCCAGCACGACTCCCTACACTACACAAACACCACTGGACTACCCTAAACCCTAAAACACTACCCCCAGCATTACCCCCTACACTACCCAAACACCACTGCACTACCCTAAACCCTAAAACACTACCCCCAGCACGACTCCCTACACTACCCAAACACCACTGCACTACACTAAACCCTAAATATACCCCCAGCAT
Source organism: Calotriton arnoldi (assembly GCA_963921515.1). Lineage (NCBI taxonomy): Eukaryota > Metazoa > Chordata > Amphibia > Caudata > Salamandridae > Calotriton > Calotriton arnoldi. The sequence goes on from CAWUFW010018224.1 coordinate 160,079, forward strand.
GACCTCCCACACTACACAAACACCACTGCAGTACCCTAAACCCTAAAACACTACCCCGCACGACCCCTACACTACCCAAACACCACTGCACTACTCTAAACCCTAAAACACTAACCCCAGCATGACCCCCTACACTACACAAACACCACTGCACTACCCTAAACCCTAAAACACGACCCCTACACTACACAAACACGACTGCACTACCCTAAACCCTAAAACACTATCCACAGCATGACCCCCTACACTACACAAACACCACTGCACTACCCTAAACCCTAAAACACTACCCCATACACTACACAAACACCACTGCACTAATCTAAACCCTAAAACACTACCCCCAGCATGACCCCCTACACTACACAAACACCACTGCACTACCCTAAACCCCCTACACTACACAAACACCACTGCACTACTCTAAACCCTAAAACACTACCCCCAGCACGACCCCCTACACTACACAAACACCACTGCACTACCCTAAACCCTAAAACCCGACCCCCTACACTACACAAACACGACTGCACTACCCTAAACCCTAAAACACTATCCACAGCATGACCCCCTACACTACACAAACACCACTGCACTACCCTAAACCCTAAAACACTACCCCATACACTACACAAACACCACTGCACTAATCTAAACCCTAAAACACTACCCCCAGCATGACCCCCTACACTACACAAACACCACTGCACTACCCTAAACCCCCTACACTATACAAACACCACTGCACTACTCTAAACCCTAAAACACTACCCCCAGCACGACCCCCTCACAACACAAACACCACTGCACTACCCTAAACCCTAAATCTACCCCCAGCATGACCCCCTACACTACCCAAACACCACTGCCATACCCTAAACCCTAAAACACTACCCCCAGCATGAACCCCTACACTACCCAAACACCACTGCACTACCCTAAACCCTAAAACACTACCCCCAGCACTACCCCCTACACTACACAAACACCACTGCACTACCCTAAACCCTAAAACACTACCCCAGCACTACCCACTACACTACCCAAACACCACTGCACAAACATAAACCCTAAATCTACCCCCAGCACGACCCCCTACACTACCCAAACACCACTGCACTACCCTAAACCATAAAACACTACCCCCAGCATGACCCCCTACACTACACAAACACCACTGCACTACCCTAAACCCTAAAACACTACCCCAGCATGACCCCCTACACTACCCATACACCACTGCACTACCCTAAACCCTAAAACACTACCCCCAGCACGACCCCCTACCCTACTGCACTACCCTAAACCCTAAAACACTACCCCCAGCACGACCCCCTACAGTACCCAAACACCACTGCACTACCCTAAACCCTACACCACCCAAACACCACTGCACTACCCTAAACCCTAGAAAAGAAACCCCCACCCCATGCCCAATCCCCCTTACTTCTCAGTCCTCGTGGTTCCTCGCTCCTCGTGGTTCCTGCTTCACGTCGTCTCTGAGGGGCGGTGCACGCTCGTTGTGAGGAAACGGAACAGCCTCTGTTTCCTTACAACGACGTGATCGTCTACATGCTTTAGAACGCATGGTCATTTATCATACATACCTTTACAACAAAATTAGTTGTAAAGGCATGCGTGGTAAATGACCATGCGTTCTAAAAAATGCGTAGTAATGACTTCTCGATGTACAACGCATGCGTGGTAATGCATGCGTTGTAATGGTATCGCGAAGTAAAAAGTCGTTGTAACGGCTGTTTACCGATCGAAGCTGGCCCCTGTTCTTCAGTGAGACGTTTATTTGATTAATTAGGAGGAAGGAATGTGGTTTTTTTTACCGAAAAGTGCATTCCCGGCTGTTGTATTGTGAAAGTGTCCACGTGGCCTGGTTTCACTTCCGGTGAGAGAGTGGAAGAGTCTGTTTGGATCTAAAAAAGTTCTGTTGTTGGACGGGGCCGGCGCGAGACGTCATCAGAAAACATAGCTAATGGAAAGCGTCCTCCCTGAAGTGTGGAGCAGTGCCATGAGAGGTCAACGAGTGTGCGTCCCACCGCAGTGTGACCGTACTGCGTGACCGATGTGCCGCCTCCAGGGTACGGGAGGCAGAAGCGGCATCGCAGGTCCTCTTGAAGACCGTTGTAGCACTAATTCTACATTTTGGTACTAGGGCATTTTAACTTCGTTGTTCCTGCCAGATACAAAGAGAAGATCCTGTGTTATTCAGTGCCCTCGTTACCTTTTTTGTGGGTTGTGGTGCTCCACCCGCCCCTGAAACCTATGGTTTTTTCAGTGAATTTCTAAGGTTTTTTAAATGCTAATTTCTAACTATAACGTGCCTGAAACCTATGGTTTTTTCAGTGAATATATATACACACACATTTATGTGGTTTGAATAATTTTTGACTCATATATTCACGTTTTTACTTGAATAATATCCGACATTTATTTTATAACCGTATATGAATTTATGATCATGCCTTCAATGTGCTATGTTAGCTTGACCAAAGGCCTTAAGCATTTGGATTTAACGTTCAACCTTCAACGTGAAAGTTTATTTGCTTTGAATAATCTCCTCTCTGCAGGTGCAGTCCCAAGGCATTCATTAGTTAGTGAAAGGCCCATTGTGTATGCGAGAGTGTGAGGTTCGGAGATGAGTTTGTCAAGAACGAGAGTCACTAACGATCGAAGGGAGTATACCTATCTGGTGATATCTGGAGAAGGGAGAAATTCCAAGAACGTCCTGATGTTCTGATCGTGGAAAGGGAGGATCGTTTGAAGAAGCCCATTGTGAATGAGAGATAGTGAGGTTCGGAGATGAGTCTGTCAAGGATGAGAGGTGCTAACAAATGAAGGGAGTCTACCTATCTGGTGATATCTGGAGACGGAAGAAATTCCAAGGACGTCCTGATGTTATGATCGTGGAAAGGGAGGATCGTTCTAAAAAGCTAAGATTTACTGCAAGAAGGAGAAAAGTACTGGGACACGTGATGTGGGAGTCTTGAATGTTCTGTGGAGTTTTAACTGGTGGTCATGTTTTAGTTTTAGGCAGATTCCTTTTAGACACAGAGGGGTACAGACCTCTTTGCAATATCTCTGTTGTGTGGCTTTATGCTATGCAATACTCTTGATTTTGGAGAATGTCTGCAGACGTTCTACAATGCTGACACTTTCCTACTTTACTGGATCAAATTAGGGTTCCCCAAATAGTGCTATTTAGTGCTGGCTTAGTTCAGGAGATTTAGGTTTCCTCATGTATAGGCTAGAGGACCGGAAATCACATACTGACCACCTAACTTGTTCCTTATTTTCTGCATTGCTATTACTGAATTTCTTGTTTGTTTCATACTTTTGAGATTTAATTTTGTCAGATGATTTTGTCAGCCTGTAGCGATTCTAAATGTCTACAGCATATTCTTGAGATTCATGTATATTAGTTTGGCTTTAAATTTGTACTAAACCCACCTTTAATCACATTTATCGATTTTTGGGCCCTCTCAGTGTGGCCAAATTGGTCTACACCATAATTTGAAGTTTGTATGATGTTAACTCCTCTTTATTCCTTAGGCACCTAAAAAAGGTTAATTGCAGGGAAATTTGGATATCCAGCCCAAGGCGTTAGCAAGGATTGTTGCTGTTCCTCGCCCTCTTCCACAGAAGTTCACCCAAAAGGGGAGGAATAGAAACTGATGACATTAAACTCCAGAAACTGTACTATTCTCGCAGTAAACATTGCTGATGTCACGGGCAGTGTTTGAATTGGGAAAACATGTATTCTGGGAAGAACCCGTAAATTGGGGGTCAAGATGTGGCAGAGATAAGTAGGTGAAATCATGAGGGGCGGAGTCATGTAAAGCTGAGTCTGACCGTCAATGTGTAAATTTAATAAAAAATATGCCGCAAAGAAATTGGCAACAAGGACAAATGTGACAGTAAATCTGTTCTACTTAATTAATTGGTTGCAAAGAGGTGGTATTTTTAAAATCTTATAGCTGTTTTCAATGCGTTCAAGTACAACATCAAAGCGTCCAGACTAATATCATTGTTATGATTAGTGATACATGTTCCACTCCCACATACATTTCTCTATTCAGTTACACAAAAGCCTGTGAGGCATAGGGCAGAGATGACGGTTTGGGGAAGGTGGTGGATATTGAGTTAAGTTTGCTTTATTTTGTGTCATCCATGTGGTAAGATAGTCCAATTCTCCGCCATAGGAGATCGCTCTACTAGCAACTGTTATATATACCATTGTTCTGTCCACAATGGCAAACATTTTTTCTTCTTTCTGAGGTGCATGTGGCACTATAGAGTGCACAATGTTTATGTCAAATGTATGGCTTCTTGCCCAGATAGTCGCACACCTTGTTATGCCATGTATGCACTGTTCATAATTCAATAAAATGCAATAAAGTTTGGTTTAAAAAAAAAAAAAGAAAAGTACCTCCTGTCAGCTCTTTAGGCATGGACAGCAGGACACCCATCTCCTTGTTAATAGGGTCTCCACTGGCCCATAACTTGAGTCACACCACTTCACCACTCTTTGTAAAATGTAGCATCCCTACAGGTAAGAAATACCAGCAAGCCACGGTATGGCCAAAACCACTGGAATTATACGGCTGGGGAGGACCAAATTATTCAGCAAGGGTGACTACAACGGTAATAAAAGGTAAATTATGCAGCGTAATGCAGTACATTTTTGTGATAGTAATGGTTAATTATTTTGTTTATTTTTTATTACACATGGTAACACTGGGCAAAGATGTTACCTCATTATTACCAGTTCAAGAACCACATATAGTAATAAACAACTGAAGGATGACCAATCAACCTTTATGAATGGCATTCTACTGTGTTATATTTCATAAGCTAGACCTGACATGTATGGTCACCTTTTACCTACATTCGTCCCATCTCGCACAAACATAACGGTTCTTAGTGCTGACCTTTCACCTAGTCATGTGCCAGAACAAATGTTGCTCCGTTTCTCTGAAGCTAGGCTAATGTATTATGCATGAGGATTCTTAGTATCATATCTTAATCCTCCGCACATGAGGTACATAACAATTTTTCATACACTGTATAATTACTGTGTACAGGGGTCACCGCTTGCATCTTCATTTTATCATCCTCGAACAACAGGACCGCTGTGCATAATCGTATTTGTTTTATAAACATAATCACTTGTTTTGCAAAACATATCAATTATGGCAGAACCCCCCAGAGTGACCACTCCTAGTATAAAACACACCTGTTCCCCTTAGACTATAGAGGAGAAATCTTCCATGCGGACAATGGGTCCTGCATGTTGACTTTTCAACACGCAGCAGTTTGACATCCCTTGCGGGGTGTCCTTCTCAAAGCAGAGACGGGGTCCTTTATTCTCTCCCACCAGGTAATGGGGTTGGCTCATCCCTAGGGGATTCTTGGCTTTTACATACACGTATATGCTTTTACCTATACATCTATGATAGGTACATTTAGGCACACTTAGATAGGGTGCGCATCATAGGAGTAGGCAAATGATATTGGTTTTTTATGCCTGCATATAATCATCTTTTTAGCACCATGATAGAAATGTATTTACTGTTTTCTCTGTTGGTGCTTGCCATATTCTATATCTGCCTCTGTCTCATGATTGTTGCAGTTCACCAAGCATACATCAGAGCATCTTTGATTCAATAAATACTTCGGGTACTCTGTGTATTTCTCTGAGACTAAGCAAGCACCAGTGACTGAACGAAAAGTACTGTACTGTTTCCACGATCCCAAAGGGGTCAGGGTTGTCATGTTCAGTGGTTGCCAGAAACTATTCACTACTCAGGAGAGTGTGAGGGGGTTTATAGTAGATCTAGCTTGTCCAACGGCTGACATAACCTGTGGGGGTGTCCAGAATCAGTCTTGACACTAAGCCCTCAGTTTAGGTCATCCACAAACGCGCAGGTCCTGGGTATTCTTAGGAACTACATGACAACTGTGCAGAGACATGTCGCTACATGTTTAGTAACTTTTGATCCAATTGAGATAGAAACCATTTTTTTGTTAAAATCTGCAGATTATACAACAGATAATGGATTATGTGGCAAATACATCAAATCCATAGTTATGGAAAAATCACCGAGGCTGCAGAATCACATAATGACAGTGGCTCTGGGTATAGCTAACTTTTGCATTGATACTCTCTGTCTTACTACCTAAGGGGAAATGTCCTTGACCACCTGTTAGAGTTTGCTCTTGCCATTAAAGAGTCTCTTCAGCTCATTAACCTCCAACTACGGACCACTGCATAAAGTGATCACACTATGGAACCCTCAAAAAAGTAAGAAAAGGAAGAATTCTCTTGCAACCAAATAATTTTTTGGCGTAGACTCTGCAATCATGACTGATATACTCATTGTGTAAAAAATGCTTTAATGTGACAGATCTACACTCACAAAATACATAAATCTAGTCTTTTGTGTTGCAGCTTCAAAACACTTCACCTCACTAATACAGCAAAACAGTCAAGCTTGTCCCTGATCGCCGCTCTTAAAATCCTGCCTACTGGCACCAAACACCCGGTCTGTTCCATTAACTAAATGCTGCCCACCTAAACGTCCTTAAACTTCATTCTGCCAGTGAATACATGTCTGAACACTGATTGACCAACCTCGCAAAATCTTCTTAACCTATCCATTAGCTCCTCTGACCCAGACAAAATATTCCCCTTCCTCCAAGCTGTCCTATCGGGTCAGCAGTCCAAACCAACCATCTTGTAACACCTAAACCTGAAAAAACTACCACCCACTAACCTAATTTGATCTACCATCTTGGCCAAATACACCACTGGCTCATCACACCAGCAGAAATATTTTAATAAAGATACAAACTAACCTTGCCCCCGAAGTGTACATCACAAAGTGGCCCCTTTAAATAGCTGCAAACACCGTAAAACCCCTTCCTTTCTACACCAAATTCCACCCATAGCCCAAAGTGAGGTAGGGCGAGTGAGCAAGGCTAACAATCTTCAAAAACAAAGAAACATGCAACAAGCATTGGCATAGCCAATAGGTCTCGCCTTTAGGACCTTATAAGTATTTAGCCAAGCAGCACATTATCCTGGGTGCTACACCCATCTACTGTTCTTTAATGTGAAAGCTTTGACACTAATAGGTACATTACAGCACTTAATCGAGAAGTACTTATTTAAAGTGTTATTTTTGTACAACTGGCAGTCTTAACTCACATATCTGGAAGTGCTTTCATACGTGATAAAGAAGAAAAAGAGAGTTTTAGTGAAATAAATATTTTGCTTGATAACACAATTTAAGCGAGGAAGCCACAATGTGTCCAGGTTTTCTGGTTTCACTTTGTACACATCAGCCAAAAAATGGGTATCAATGTGTCTTAACGGCATTAGTGTGGATGACTAAAATGGCCAGGGCCTCTGAAAGGCTCAACTATAATCCGGGTAGACAGCTTCCCAGCACAACTGCAGTTCAAAAACAAAAGCAAACCACTTGTGTTATCTGTGAATTGTGGGCTCTCCTCAGTGTTAACATGTTTGTACAAAAGTAAAGCATCTTGTTCAGAGCTTGGTTCCTGAAGCAGGAGCCCATGGCTGAAAGAGTGCGACAATGCTGGGGGTTGGATTCATATTTTATGTTCTCTTCGCTCAAAAACAGAAAAAGCGTAAACACGGGTGTTGGGAGACATTAAAAATATTTTTTCTGACAAGTATATTTTTACTCTGCACTGGTGCTTTTATTGCATTTGCTCTGAATAGCTACTTTACTTATATTTTTCAAAATAAAGTGCCAAATCCACAAACCAAGACATATAAGTAGCCCCTGATTTTGAGAAGATATTTTTCTCGTTTTTGTGGTACTAACCCTACATAGAGAAACCCTGCATGCATCCCTACATAGAGAAAATGCAGAGTGCGTATGACTGGTTTGGTCGGCCCCGGGGCCGACCAAACAGTCAGTGCACTCAGAGTGGGCAAGCCACTCCTCCCCTGGACTCCTGCTGGACCGCCTGCCCGCCCCAACCAGGCATACCATTCTGCTTTCTCGCAGTGCGAGAAGCAGAAACATAAAATGGTATTTAAAATACCATTTTATGTTTCTGCTTCTCGCACTGCGAGAAAGCAGTGGGGCGATGCCCCTCCGCCCACGTGGAGAAGCCGCCCCGTTACCCACCTCTGAGCCCTCAAGGCACACTCACCTCCCTTTACCTGTACCCACCCTAAACCCTCATGTCACCCTCACCTTCCTTTACTTCTACTCACCCTAAACCCTTAAGTCATCCTCACCTCCCTTTACCTCTACCCACTTCTGAACTCTTAAGTCACCATCACATCCCCTTACCTCCACTCACCTCCGATCTTTCAAGTCACCCTCACCTCCCTTTTAGGGACCCCCTCTGAAGCCAAAAGAAAAAAAAAAGTTTTATTATGCCATGATCTCATGGGATGATTGTGGGATTGTGGAATTAATCATTTAAAAAACCTCGGCTCGGGGTGGACCAGGACCGGAGGTATTTGTTTTAAAATAATTTGGGAGAGGGGCGTGAGTGAAGCTATCCACCCTCAGCCTCTCTTAGCCTCTTGGAATCCATCCTCTAGGTCCTAATTCACCTTAAAGCCACCTTTGGGCCCCATGGACCCCACTGCTGGGGCCAAATTTCTTAAAGAAGGGGAGGGGGTGCCCGCATCCCTTCCCCATGGTGGTCTGTGCCCCGGGGACCCGTTCCCCAGGGGCGCCATACTTTACAGTGGGAACACTGTGGTTTCCTGCCCGGGATAGTGTGGGCATATCCTGCCCGCACTCTCCCAGGCAGGGAACTCAATAGAAGGCCTGTGCAGCATGGGAATGCTTGCCTGCAAGGGTTTGGATGCGGGGGTGGGGGGGTCTTTACATACGGTAATAAAATACCTTTTTTTGTAAAATAAACATTTTTAAAAATCACTGGAAAAAAAGGTTCATGGGTGGTTGTAGTTAGGTGAAATTTCATTGACAACATAACGTTTTAAACTAAAAACCACTGAAAATCACCAGTTAAAGCTATCTCAAGTAACTATAGCTCATGCCCTATGGTAACTGTAACTTGTGCACCTGCCATGCACAGCTAATTACGTCATTTATCATATCACTCATGGCATGTTCTATATCATCATTGATAACATCGCTGCAGCATTTGAAATTACAAAATTGTGCATAAAGGGGGCGCAAGTTATAGTTACCTTACGGCATGAGTTATAGTTACCTGAGATAACTGTAACTGGTGAATTTCAGCTGATATTTTAGTTTAAAAGGTTATATTGCCACTGAAATTTTCACCTAACAACTACGTCACTTTAACCTTAATCTTTATTTTTTTCTCTGAATATATATATATATATATATATATATATATATATATATATATATTCACAGAAAAAAACAAAGGTTATAGTTAGGCTCAGATTTCACTCGCACAAAACCAGTGAAATTCAGCAAATTGAGCAAAGTATAACTTATACGCCCACAACGCACTGCTTATGAGCTCGCATATTACATCACTCATGACATGGTCAGTGACATCTCAAATTACATCACTGATTTTTTTTTCAACCAAATTTTATTAGGTTTTCAAAAGAAATCTTCATTGTACATGAAACATATTCACGTTCAGCATTGTACATGTAAGAGACATAATCTCTCTTTGGTATCTTAACCAAAATCCCTTATAACTTAACTTCCCCCCTCCCCCCTTGAATTGCATGTGAAGTGATGTGAGAGTATCGCTGGGTTCTACTAGATCTTAATAGATCATGCCTTTTATTTCGGAACGCTGGAAGGCTGACTAATCCGGACCCACCTGTTCGTCCCCACCCCTCTCCTGGTCCTGCACTATCGACCGCGGAGAGCCTGCCCCGCTTGATCCCTGCCCGTCAGCTATTAATTCACCTACAAGGCGTTCCCATGCCCTTGCTCGATCTATTTTACCTATTCCTAGTCTGGCTTCTCTGAGTAAAAGTCTACCTTCTGCTCCCGCCCACTTTTCCAGTTCCTTTTTCCATGTGCCTATCCACGGTCCTCCTGGCGTTTTCCAATTCTTAGCTATTTCCCTCTTAGCCAGAACATAGGCAAGGTCTTGAAATTTCCCAGTCGTTTTGTTTTTGGCCGTGTGCGGGAACCATCCTAATTGATAGTGGTCTGGGGCTTGTGGAAGGTCCTTGTCGATAAGGTTGCCTACTGTGCGTCATATCTCGTCCCAGAACACTTGTAATGTGGGGCAGTCCCAGAACACGTGCATTATATGGGCTTCCCTCTCACCACATCTTGGGCATGCTTCGGCATTCGTTCTTGTATCATGTCCCAGTCTTTCTCCGGGATCTGTTTCCCCAAGTCCTCCTCCCACTGCAGTCGCAGGCTCTCTAGCGGCCTTTGTATGTCTTGCCTGATCACCCTGTAAAGACAGGAGACCGTTTTGATCGTCCCTGCGGACATTACGACATATCTGCATCCTGCAAGCGCACGAGGTTCCTTGTTGCCCGCTCCCCAGTGTTTCCTGATCCTCCTAGTGAGCGCTCTATGCTTTAGAAATTGACCCCCCGGCAGATCATATGCAGCTTGCAGTTCTTCAAAGGGGAGCATTACTGAGTCTTGGTACAGGTCCCCCATTACTTTTAGGCCTGCCTCATCCCAGTCCTCTAGCCCCGTCCAATGCTCTTCCTGCAGTAGGCAGCTAAGCATTGCTATGGGCAAGTCTGGGGAGTAAGGGATCTTATGCCCACTCGTCGCAGGTATCTGGGCCAGCAGCGCACCACCACTCTGGTCTCCGCCTTGTCTTCCGACGGGTTCCTCTGCACCCGCAATACTATCCTCGCAAGGGTAGCAGCATCCGGCACGGTCGGGTGTTGTTCCCTGTTTGGGTTTCATCGGCTGTTAGCCATTGGATCAGCCAGTACAACTGGGCTGCTATATAGTATCCCTCAAAGTCGGGGACCGCTAGTCCTCCCTCAGCCGTAGAGCGCTGCAACATGGCCAGAGCTACCCTTCAATGTCCCGTCCCCCAGATAAAGGACACTACCATTGAGTCAAGGTCCTTAAATGTCGCTCGCGGTATCCACACCGGGAGAGTCCCGAAATAATACAATAACCTCAAGAGTGCCACCATCTTCAGGACTGCCACTCGTTCAGCTACCGAGAGCGGCAGTGTCCCCCAGAACTCCATAGAGGACCGTATTGAGTGTATCGCTCTGCTTATATTGCCCTCTAACAATTCGGCTGAGCCATGGTATAGTTTGACTCCAAGATATGGCAGGCAGTCGGGCTCCCACTTCAAGTTCCCCAAGTCAGGCGGCAGGGGTCTATTGGGCGCCATAGGATAAAGTCTAGATTTCTGCCAATTAACCTTAAGGCCGGATAGACCGCCAAACTGGGCCAGCATGTCCTGCGCCCCTCTTAGCTCTGCGGCTGTGTTGCTTAGAAACAGCAGAAGATCGTCTGCGTATAAGGCTATATAGTGCCTCGTTTCTCCTGTCCACAAGCCGCTCTAGTCTTTGTCCGCTCCTCACCCTACTCGCCAGGGGTTCCATGGCGAGGGCGAATAGCCAATGGGGGGCTCCTACTCACCGGATTCGCCAGCCACGCCAGTAGGGATTAAGACTGGTCTCTTTCTGCGTGGGTGCGCTCTGAGTACTGCTTATAATCGAAGCATCTAAGCCTCTCTATCTGCTTTGTCACCTCCTCTTTGGCCTCGAGCACCGTTTGGTGGAGCTCCGGATGGTCAGGCCGCCTACACTCCAATCCTCTAAGGGTCTCCTCTGCCTCCTCCACCTCCCTCAGGAGGGTACGCCTGACCCCTGTAGTGCGTGTTCTGCACTGACCTCTCAAGACCACTTTGAAGGTGTCCCACTCTGCGGTCGGCGAAGAGGCCGTCCCCGCATTGGCCTCGAAGTACTGTATAATTTCTCCTGTGATCTCCTCCCGGAAGACCTGGTCCTCTAGGGTGTCAGGGAGAAGCCTCCACATGGGGATCGACGATATAAGGTGCGCCCATCCCAGTGACATGACCGCAGGGTTATGATCCGATATCGTGCACGCTAGATATTCCGCTGAGATAACGTGGCGTTGCATGTCTGCTGTACACAAGAAAGCATCTAGGCGCGCATGTACTTCATGGACCACAGAGAAGTAGGAGTAGTCCCTATCTCGGGGGTGTAAGGTTCTCCAGGCGTCTATCAGTCCTCAGCTCTGTCGTCATGGATTAAACGCGTGTGAGGCGCATGCTGCCTGGGACCCTCGCAGGGGAGGTGGGATTTGTCCATGTGTATGTCATCAACACTGTTAAAGTCTCCCCCCATTAGGGTAGTTCCAGTCAAGTATGGTGTCAGGCAGTGGTTCAGTCGGGTGAAGAAAGTTGACTGCTCTGCGTTGGGGGCATAGATACTAACTATGCTTAGTTCCCAGCCCTCTAATCGTCCCCGTATTGCTACATATCGACCCTCTGGGTCCATCAGTGAGTCCACTAGTTGAAATGGGACCCCCGCCTGAATCCATATTAGCACCCCCCTTGCATATGCGGAATATGTAGTGTAGTAGAGTTGTCCCCTCCATCGTCTCTGCAAAGCGGATCCCTCCTTCTGCATGAGATGCGTCTTCTGCAGTAAGGCTATCTGGGCTCCACGCCTTCTAATGTAAGAGAGGACTTTATGTCTTTTCGTCATTGTGTGCATGCCTCTGATGTTCCACGTCATGCATTTGTACTTCTGTGGATCAGCCATTAGGTAGTGTCCTAGTTCTCAGCCCGTTCCCACCCGGTGCTCTACTGTCAGCCGTCCCTCCCCAGCCATTCCAAATTGAATCTCTGTGTGGTGAAACTCAAGGTATCCCCCCTTAAACGACAATAAACATTCCCCCCAACTCCCACTCCCCAGGACAAGTAGGTAAACACCCCCATCCAAACTAAAGTTATGAGTCCACAAGTGACTGCTTGCAGTTCGATCAGTCAAGTGCGTGGGGGAAGGCCGCCCGTCAGTCGCTTCCCAGTCTCTGCAGCTGCCATCAGATCTGTGGTCATAGGAGACCCCCTCAGCATCCTCCCCATGTAAACCCCAGTACCTTGTTATCGGGTCAGGTGCTTCAAGTGTCCCTCTGGCCCTGCTTACGGTTAGCCCCGTCTCTCTCGGTCTAGGCGATATCGTCTGCGGAGTTACATCTGGAAGTACCACACTCTGCGCCTCTGAGTCACTGGTCCCCTGCTCAGAGCCAGAGTCTGCCGCTGCCTCGCTGCCCTCTGGAGACGAGTATTCTCTCCCTTTGCCGCTCATCAACGCCACTACCTGCATCGCGTTCCGGCGCTCCAGTTGCGCCTCCTCTTGTGTGGGGGCCAGGGTCTCTCTCACGATCCGTCGACCTCGGCAGCGTTTCTCTCTTCGTCTTCTCTGCCTGGGCTCCCATAGTGGTTCCATCCCTTCATGTCTCTCCAACCACTACGAGGCCTCCTGCGGGGTTCTGAAGAATTCTGTTCCTTTCTCCGTGGTTACTCGCAGTTTGGCCGGGTATTGCGTTACGTACTTGTAGTTTAACTGTCTCAGTCTTTGCTTCAACTCCCGGTAGGAACCTCTCTGCCGCTGCACTTCTCTGGAAAAATCCAGGAAGATTCACACTGTGGAATTGTCCACTGTTATGTCTCCCCTAAGGCATGCCTGGATGAGAATATGGTCTCTGTCTCTGTAATGGAGGAGTTTCGATATTACCACTTGTGGCGGTGCTCCCGGTATGCGTGGTTTCGCCCGGACTCGGTGTGCTCTCTCCAGGGAGAAGAAGCCTGACAGGCCTTCCGTCGCTACTTCCTCACGCAACCATTTTTCGAGGTAGTCCACCATATTGCGGCCTTCTATTTTTTCCAGCAGGCCTACGATGCAGAGATTGTTCCTGCGCGACCTGTTCTCGGCATCCTCCGCTCAATATTCCAGCGTGCGCACCTTTGTCTCAAGTATTGTGAGTTGCTTCTTCATTGCCACTATGCCCGGCAAGGTCTCCGGGAGCTGACCCTCGTTCGTCGCCACACGTTCCGCCAGCCGCTTGTGGTCTTCTCGGAGGATACCCAGGTCCGTGCACAGCGAGTCAATTTTAGCATCCAGGCGCTCGCTGGAGGCGGTGATAGCCTGCAGTATGTCTTGGGATGTGGGTTCCCCAGGGTGTTCCGCTTGCGATTGAGGTTTCCCTTTCTCCGCCATCCCTTTCTCCACTGGAGCCTCTTCTCTGTCTTTCTTTTTGGGTACTTTCCCCATCGCTCCCTCCCGGTCTGCACCTCCTCTGGCGTACCGGACACTCCTAGGGCACTGTTTCAGCTCTCGTCGCGCGTAGGACCGTCTCCGCCTGCAGGTATCCTTCTGGTGGCTATGACCTCCTGGCTGCACTAAGGCCAAGTGCGCTCATCTCTGCCCCGACCTCGCACTCCTCAGAACAGGTCCCCCCATTGGCTCTCTTCAACTGCAGCCCAGGCCAGTCTCCACCTCTCCCGGCGCTCCCCCTTTGTTCCTCACCCAGTTAGGTTCAGGTCCTGTAATTCTCTGCTGGTCTTTCAGGTGATCGATTGCTCAACAGGAATTACTGGGGGCCTGGTCAGTTTAGCGTGCACTCTTTTCGCGTCCAGCCGCTGCACTCCACTTGCCCGCTAGATTCGCAGGGTCCCTGCAGCTGCCAGACACAGCTTCCCAGCCGGCCCCTGCCGGCCCCTGTCACTCCTTATACTAAGTGTCCGGGTAGGTTGTTCGCAGGCCCTGCCTCTATTCTCGTCTTACTGCGGGGCCAGGATTGCCGCAGTCGGCCTAATTTCCAGCAGTAGTGCTCCGCTTTCTGCTGTCAGTCCATCAGGCCCAAGACGTGATCCACCACATGCAATAGGGCCTCTCCTCTAGTTCCAGGCGCCCCTCTTCTATCGCTTCTGCCGGCTGGCAGGACACGCCCCCCCCAGTCCGCCGCAGACACTCTCTCTCAGGGGGGCCCCCCAGCCGCAGGTCAGCGCTCTCACCGGTGCGGGCTAGGTACTCAGCCCGGGTCGCACCCGCCACATTCCTCTCGCCCGCCTCTCTGCCAAAAGGCGCTGGTCCAGCGCTCAGTCCGCAGCTCTGAAGGGAGGGGGCCCACCTCCGTCCCGACCGCCCGCCGCTGCCCTCTTTGTCACTGGCAGGGTTCCAGAGGCACGCTCACCTGTGGGGAGTAAGCGTTGTTCCCCCAGGGGGTCGCAGGGATGCCGCCTCAATCCGTCCCCGGCTAACGTCCGCTCCAAGCGCGACTCTGATATCGGCCACGCGGGTTCTCGGGCAGGCCAGTGCTCCTCGCTTCTCCGTGTCTCCGCCCTCGACCCGGGGAACCCCGGGGCCCGGCTCGGGACCCGCAGACGCAGCTGGGGGGCACCCCCCGCCCCAGGCGCTCCATCAGTTTCCTCGGCGCCACCAGCAGGACCTCCTTCTCAAAGTCGCTGTTGCTCCGCGGGCACCGCCATCTTGGGGAGCCTCATGGCTGCAGTACCAGGCCTCCGTGTAGCTGCTGTTTCTCGTTGGGGAGAGTACTTTCACCCCCACAATCCGCACCTCCCACTCTGCGTGGCTGCGGGAGTTCGCCGCAGGGGTCTTTTCCCCGTTCTGGGAGTCAGGATGTCGGCTGGCCGACCAGAGCGCACGAGCTGTGCTGCTCACTCCATCGGCGCCAAACCACGCCCCCCTCAAATTACATCACTGATGACTTCAAGTGAGTGTGTTTTTAAGTGTGTATGGGTGCTAAACATATATACTAACTTACTACAAAAGTTAGATCAGTATACTAGTTATACTACTAATGAGTGATATGATCTCTAACTTGTGTGATCTGAGTGGGTGTGTGGCTGTCTGTATCAGTGTGTGAGTGGGTGTGTAAGTGGCTGTATGGGTGCGTGAGTGCATGCATGAGTGACTGTGTGGGTGAGTGAGTGGATTTCTGACTAGGTCTGTAGGCGTGTGAGTGGTTGTGTCAGTGGTTGTATGGGTGTGTGAGTGGTTTTGTGTGTGTGAGAGTGGCTGTATGGGTGTGTCAGTGGCAGTATGGCTGTATTAATAGTTATGTGAGTAGCTGTGTGGGTGAGTGAGTGGATGTGTCATTGGCTGTGTGAATGACTTGCTGAGTGAGTGGGTGTCTGAATGACTGAGTGAGTGACTGAGTGTGTAAGTGGCTGTATGGGTGAGCCACTGGCTGTTTCAGTGAGTGTTTGCTTAAGTGGGTTGCTGTGAGAATGGTTGTATTCGAGAGTGAGTGTCTGTGTGAATGACTGTATGGGTGAGAGCAGATATGAGAGTGCTTGTATGGATGTGTGAATGGGTATGTAAGTGGTTGCGTGGGTGTGTGAGTGCTTGTATGGGTGAGTGAGTGTCTTTGTTTAGAGGCTGTATGGGTGTTTGAGAGGCTGTATAGGTGAATGAGTGTGTGTGAGTAGCAGTATGGGTGAGTATATGGCTTTGTGAGTAGCTGTAAGGGTGAGTGACTTGTATGAGTGACTATATGGGTGAGTGAATGGTTGTGTGAGTGGCTGTCTGAGTGGGTGTGTGAGTGGCTTTATGAAGGCGTGAGTAGGAGTGTGAGTACTGGTATCGGTCTGTAAATGGTTATGTGAATGATTGTGTGAGTGGGCTTACAACAGATTGTATGGGGGTATGAGTGGTTCTGTGGATGATGTCATCAGTGATGTCACTGACCCTGTCATGAGTGATGTAATGTGTGGTCATAAGCAGTGCACTGCAGGGGCGTAAGTTATAGTTAGCTCAGGTGACTATAACTGCTGAATTTCACTGGTTTTGTACGAGTAAAATCTGAGCCTAACTATAACGTCCTTGAAACCTTTGTCTTTCCTGTGAATTTCTATATTTTTTAAGCCTATTTCCAAACTATAACATCCCTGTAATCTTTGTTTTTTTTAAAGTGAATTTCTATGTTTTTTTAAACTAGTACTTGTGTTTGCAGAGTGGTGGAGAAAGGGGGTGGGGCCTCTGACCAGCTCACAGCAATCCCGCGGCGTGGGAGCTACTGGAGGTAACAGGAGGGGTGCACTAGTAGTGCGCCAGGAGGCACATTTGCTGAGTGGTGCAGAAACAGGGCGGGGCCTCCGACAAGCCCTCAGCAATCCCGCTGTGTTGGACTTACTGGAGATAACAGGAGGGTTTCTTGGCCCCCAAGGACCCTCAGCATCCATGGGGACTTCATACCCCAACAAGTAGGGTGCCAGGAGGTGCATCTGCAGAGTGGTGGTAAAAGGGGGCGTGGCCTCCGGCGACTTCCCCGTTCCAGCCTTTTTTTTTTCAATTAGGGGAGTAGGGGCGCGTGGCCCCCCCCTTCCCCAGGCCGATCTCAGCCCTGGGAACCCCATCCCCCAGGGCCTGGCCTATGTGTAATAGCGGAGGGATCTGTCTGCGCAGCCCCACTCCCTGGGGCATTTCGGTCCCCGGGACCCCATCCACGGGCCCCACCCTTTTAAACATTTTTTTAAATAGTAGTAGGGGAGGAGGTCCATGTGGCCCACCTGCCTGGGCCAAATTTGGCCCAGGGGACCCCATCCCCTGGGCCTGCCCATTTGTTCTGGGTGCCCTGAGGGCACCCAGTCTGTATAGGGACCGTGGGGGGAGCTTTCTGCCACTTGCGGGAGCCGGCATTGCTATCAGATATAGGGAGCTGCTAAACATGCAGCTCTCTGTGTCTGAAAGCAATTCTGCTCTGCTTCCAGCAAGTGAGAGCATTTCTGAACTCTCGCTTGCTGAGAGCAGAGCGTTTGCTGTGACATGGTGGGAGCGGTAAAGCTCCTGCCAAGCCACAGTAAACAGCTATGTTCCAGGGAAGGGCACCCCAGGACATAACAGGAGCCGACCCAGGGGGGTGGCGGTCCCCAGAGCCATCTATGACTTCAGCGCCCCCTTTCATCTTGTAGGGCCTGCTCCAGGGAGATAGTGGTCTCCAGGGCCAAGCACGGCCCAGAAGGGGGTCCATGCAGCCCTTCTCAAATTTAAAAAAAAAAAAGTTGGCCCAGGGTGGTCTCTGGGGCAGTCCCTGATGCCCCCATGACAAATTGATTATGGCCCCAAGGAGGTGGTGGTGCCCGCGGGGGGGGTTTCAAGAGCCCCACATAACAATACATAAGCCCAGGCGAGGTACTGGTTCCTGTCGCATGGGAGGGTCCACAAGCCCCCTGATTTATTTTTGGAATGTGGCCCCGGGGAGAAGGTGGTCCCCGGGGCATTGATACGCCCCAAGAGGGGGGCCCGTGTGCCCCCCTACTTTATTTTCAAAACGTCCCCGGGACCTAGCCCACCCGGGGGCGGATTACTAAACAAGTGCTGGAGTCCGAGCTTTGGTGTTTAAAAACATTTTCGGCAGGAGCCACAGATCCAATGCAACTCCCGCCAAAATAAGACAAAAATAATGCTCTTTTGTCCTGTGGGACCCCCCTTCCCCCCCCCCCCCCGAGGCCTAGGGGGTCAGGGTATTCCTACCTGACCCCTTTTCTTTACATTTTTTCTGGAACTCGGCTCAAGTCGAGTCCCATGATGGTTGCCAATACTTACTGGTTTCAAGCATTGGCTGTCATTCAGATCTCATCACGACATCGGGAGGGGTCGTGGATCCTCCGCGTCCCTACATATAAAATTGAAAATTTCTTTAAATAACTCTGCAACTACTGAATGGATTTACAACAAATCCCAAAAAGGCACTTCCCTGGACCAATATCTACCTTCCTGCCAAATTTGGTGTAATTCCGTTCAGCAGTTTGGGCTGCAGCCATGTCTAAAGTTCCCATGGAAATTAAAATAGGGAAAACGCATTTTGGAACCCTGTCCTTTTTCTCGGCCCCCACTTGACGGATCACCCCAAAACTTTCAAGACAGCAGCTGGAGTGAGTGGCAAACTAGTTTTGAAAATTTTGCGAAGATTTGTCAAACGGTGTCAAAATTATTAGCAAAACAAAAAAGGCTTTTCCTAGGTAAACTAGGTCCTAACTAAAGCTACCTACTGGTGACTGCCAGTAGATAATATATACACATATGTATATACACACACATACATGTACAATGTATATCTATATATTACCCAGTGGTAGTCGCCACTGGGTAGTTATAGTTAGGATTGTGTTTCCATAGGAAATGATTTTTTTGTGTTGCTAATAACTTTGGCGCTGTTTGACAGATCTCCACGAAACTTTCCAAAAAGTGTTCTTTGTTGCCTAATTTGTGCATTGAAAGTTTCGGGGTGATCCGTCAAGCGGGGCCAAAAAAACTGGGGTCTTAAAACGCGCTTTCCCCATTCATTTTTCCATAGAAACTTTAGACACAGCTATAGCCTAAACCACTGAACGGATTTACACCAAATTGGGCAGTAAGCTAGATCTTTGTCCAGAAAGAGTGCTTTTTGTGTTTTGGTGTAAATCCGTTCAGTAGTTTTTGCGCAATTGAGGCATGCAGCTTAGGGGACCTCATCCCCTGGGGCCTGGTGTGATTTTTAGGGAAGAGGGAATGAGACCCCACCCCCCTCCCGGGCCGTTTCTGGCCCCAGGGACCCCAGGGAGCATTGGTTTTTTAAGGGGAGAGGGACTGCACGCTCCCCCCTCCCCAAGCTGCTAAAGGCCCTGGAGGCCCCATCACCCGGGGATGCAAAACTAAGATAGAGGGAGGGGGCACACGCCCCCCTCCCTGAGCGATTAATGGCCCTGGGGACCCCATCCTCCGGCGAGAGCAAACACTAAGTCCACTCCCAACATGTGGGAGCTTTGAAAATGCTCTTGCCTGCTGGGAGCTGACTTTTGATCTGTTTCTCTGCCCGCACTGAAGCGAGCAGGGATTTTGAACACGGCTACAGCCCGAATCACTGAACGGAATTACACCAAATTTGTCAGATAGCTAGCTCTTGGTCCAGAAAGAGGCCTTTTTGTCATTTGATGTAAAACCATTGTCGTTTTTAATTATTAAAGAAAAAAGATTTATAGATATCTAGGGACGCAAATCCTCCGTGGATCCAACAAATCTCTTGGTGAGATCTGATTGGCTGCCTACACTTCAACCAGGAAGAGCTGGCAGCCATCTTGGGACTCTGACTCAGGCCGAGTCCCAAAAAAACACAAGAAAACTAAAAGGGGGCAGGGTAGGAATACCCTGACCCCCTAGGCCTGGTGGTGTGGTCCGAATACCCTGACCCCCTATACCTGGTGGTGGGGCCAAAAAGGTGTTTTGTTTTTTTTAATTGTTGCCGCAACTTTGCAGTGGATCCGCAACAATAACATACAAAAAAAAAACAAGCACGGTCTCAGGCACTTCATTTTTCTAAAGCCCCACGGGTGGGCCAGGTCCTGTGGGTGAAATATCTTTTAATTTTAGGGGGAGGGGCGCAAGCACCCCCCCTCCACCCAGGCCATGTTCAGCCCTGGGGACCCCATCCCCCAGGGCCTGGCCATGCATAGGAAAGGGAGGAGGACCGCACGGCCACCCTCCTGGAGCCATTAATGGCCTTAGGGACCCCATACCCTAAGGCGGGGCTCCTGCTATCTCCCGGGGTGCCTACACCAGGGACATAGCATGTTTGCTCTCGCTTGGTGGGAGCAATTCTAAAGCTCTTACCAAGCGAGAGCAAACACTAAGTCCGCTCCAAACGGACTGGAGCATGTAAAATGCTCCTACGCACTGGGAGCGGAACTTTTCATCTATTTCCCTGCCCACACTGAAGTGGGCAGGAAAACAGATGAAAAAATTGCTCCTGTCCGCAGACAGCAGCATTTTTTGCTGCTCCATGCGGGCGGAAGCAATGCCGGCTCCCGCAGGAGGTGGGGAGCTGGCTGGGGCCAAAGAGCCTTGGGGCACCCCGTGGCCTCCAACAATTAGGAAATGGGTGCCCTGGGTGGGCTCCAGGGAACCCACACGTTACTGGCCAGGCACCGGGGACCCCCATGTCCCGGGCCAAAACCAGCTTGGGGAGGGAGGCATACGCCCCCTTCCCCATTTACCTTTAGCCTGGCCCCTTAGAGATGCGGTCCCCGGGGCCAATATTAACCCAGGGAGGGGGGCTGTGTGCACCCCTCTCCATTCATAATGCAGCCAGGCCCTGGGTGATGTGGTGCCCGGGGGCAAACTTGACCTGGGGAGGGCAGGGATGGGGTCCGTGGGGCCAATAATGACCAAGGGAGGGGGAGTTGCATGCCCCGTTCCCTTTCAGAATAATGCCTGGCCCCTGGAGATGGGGTCCTGGGGGCCAAAATCGGTCCGAGGAGGGAGGCCACATGTCCCCCCTCTACCATTATTAATTAAATAGGCCCCGGGGGTGGAGTCCTCAAGGCCAATATTGTCCCAGGGAGGGGGGCTACCTGCTCCCCTTCTAATATGCAGTGGGTGCCCTGGGTAGGCTCCAGGGCACCCACCATTTAGTGGCCAGGCCCCGGGGTATGGGGTTCCCAGGGTCAATATTGGCCCAGGGAAGGGGGCTGTGTGCCCGCTCCCCCTTCTTAATATGGCCAGGCCCTGGGAGAAAGGGACCCCTGGGCCAGACTTCTGCCCTGGGAGAAGGGCTGCGTGCCCCCCTCCCTATTTAAAAAAAATGGAGGACCCCGGGGATGGTGTCCCCATGGCCCAATTAGCCCAGGGTGGGGGGGCTGCGTGCCCCCCTCCCCATTTCCAATATGGCTGAGCCCCAGGAAATGGGGTCCCGGGCCAAAATCAGCCCGGGAAGGTGGCTACGAGCCTGCCTCCCCCATAAATTCAGTGGTGGGCCCCAGAGGATGGGGTCCCCGGGGCCAAATATGGCCTGGGGAGGGGGGCCATATAACTCCCTCCCCTAAAACAATTGATCCAGACCCAGGAAATTGGGTCCCGGGGCCCAAATCGGCCTGAGGAGAGAGGATGCGTGCCTCCCTCCTGTTTTTACTGCCTTTGAGGGTTGGCCACAGTTGGCATGTGGGGTTGGCCACCAACCCCCCGCCGCGCACAGCCGAAGGCAGTGTGCGGCGTGGGTTTGGCTGCATGCAGGGGGGTTGACCGCAGGCCAGGCCCTGCGGCCAATGCCCCCATGTGTGGCGGCGGTCTGATTAACATATGGTAAATAAATATTACTTTATGTTAAAGAAAACCCTAGAAATTCACAGAAAAAAACAAAGGTTACAGGGACGTTATAGTTAGGAAACAGAATTTTTTAAAAACCTTCGGGAGTGTGGACTGGTGGTCCAACATGGACGTGCTCTGGTGAGCTCCATTAGCCCCTACTATTAATCCACAACAATCCTGCCGGAATACATCAATTTCAATCTGAATTTGCCCTCCCATTGCGTCTAATGCCAGTTGAGGCTGTGTGTGTGTCGGTGGAGCAGCAGTGGAGAGCAGAGGAGCCTGAGTGCGGCCCGAGGCCTGTGGGGTGCATAGCCCATTGAAGAGAGGGGCTCGGCGGCTACATTGAGCCGCGGCGGCAGTGGGTCAGGCCGAGACAGGAACGCCATAGATGCTATGCTGGTGATCTAACTGCCACCTCCGTGCTGCGGATGTAGTGGGGCGGCTTGATTGGGGCTGCGAGGTGCGAGCTGGTCCCCTGGACCCAGACGTGGGAAGACCGCAGCCTGTGGGTGCCCACGACTTTGCCCAGCGGCGGTCCAGGAGGGCAGCCATGTGGACCACAAGCGGCCTGGGCTTGGTGGCACCTGTTCTGGCAGGCCTGTGCTCCCCCGGTCGAAGCTCCGTTTTCTGCTGGGCTCCGGAGCGGTTGATCGGATGCGGCTGCCGGGGCAGACGCACGGGGGTAGGGTGGTGTGTCGGCCCCCCACGGTGCATCCAATATTGTACTTCGAATCGGTGGCCAGGTCGGGCCGTGGCAGTAGCTGCATTTGAGCGGAGGCAGGCCTGACGTCAGCCTTTACTCCCTGCCCGCAGCCTTCTGCTTGCCCTCCGAGCCTGGGCCACGATGGTCTTCAGATGGGGGCTACAGCATGGCTGAGACACTAGGCAGAGACGACCTGGCTGAAACCTAGAATACAGATGAACTGTGCCCCTATAAAGGCCCGCATAGAGTGATGAGGAGTCGATGCTGGTTGCCAGCAGAGGTACCGCTGATCAGACTGGCCACACCATAACACCTGAACATCATGGGACTCCCAGCAACTGACACTGGGATGCGACTGTGACGGGCGGGCTCCGTGTTGCCTGGATTGATCCACGGCTGACTTTGCCAGCTACAGACACAGGTGAGGCACCCGCTAGTGGGGTGCGGGTGCATTCACCTGCAGAAGCTGTCGGGCTAGGCCCCAGTGCGGCTTGAGGGCGGGGCGGCCCTTCCAGCCTAAGCTTCTTACAGTTGAAGTGGCAGTTGGTCCCTCTCCATCCCCATATATCCTCACGAGGGAACCGGATCCCCACCAGGCGAGAGGACCTGTACATTGCCTGAGACATCTATATAGAACCTGCACACCCACCTGCTGGATCTCTGGCGGTATAAATCGGCTGTTGCCTGAACTGGGAGACTCTAGGCTGCGATCCCTGCACAATGACACGCGACAAACCAGCCACCTCCAAACAGAGCACGATGGACCGCTACACAGGAGCAGGGGCTCCGGCAGCGGACCCTGGGGGACAGGCGGGCGCGGCGCCCGACAACGCAACACTGCTAGCAGCCATCACCCAGTCCAGAGACATGTTAGACGCCAAAATAGGGGCAATTGGTTCGGACGTGATGCTACTGTGCCAAGATCTGCGCAACGCATTCGAGCGACTTACAGAGGCAGAGACACGTGTCTCAGGAGTGGAAGATGTGGTGACTACCCTACAAAAGAAAGTGGACACCCTTGAGACCCGTACGGGAGGACTCGCAACTCACGTTGAATACGCAGAGGGATGTGGGATATAACCTCCGCTTCGTGGGCTTTCCAGAGGGCTGTGAGGGAGACGTAGAAAAGTTTCTCGCCAAGTGGATCGGAGACTGGATTCCACCTTGGACTCTCTACCCTTGCTTCATAATTGAGCGGGCACACCGGGCCCTGGTGAGGAAGCCCTCCCCTGGTGCTAAGCCCCGACCAGTTATCGCCAGGATTCCAAATTTTTACAACCAAGACAATATCCTTAAACAGGCTAGACTGCGGGAATGTCTCTCCTTTGAGTTCGAGCACATTATGATATTTCCAGACTATACCAGGCTGGTCCATCAGCGTCTGCAGTCCTTCATGGTGGCGAAGGTTTGCTTCAGAGACCTCAAGGTAACCTACGCGCTCCTATTCCCAGCCCGCCTGCGAGTTATCTATAATTTCCGCACGCTCTTCTTTGAAATCCCAGAGGAGGTCTTTGCATGGACAGATGAAGAGATATGCGTGAAGCCCCACACGCCGCTTCACATGGACTCCGACGCCTCGTCTAGTGATCCCCTTCGGTGACAGTCCAAGCCTAAAGGGCAACGCCGCCATAGACCAAGGTTGTCGTGGCGGCCCAGGGCCCGCAGCGCAGATGGTACAGAAGTACCACAAGTTTGACCTACAAATCTACACTGGAGTGTCGCGTCCTTGCGTGGCAAACTACACTTCTCCGCCCGATCGGTTAGAATGAAGGCATCAACAAAGGGCTATACAGCTGGAGGGATACACCTTGTCCTTTCCAGAGAGACTATGTTAATGGGGGGGGGTTTCGATGGGATCCATTGGATGGACTCTGCCGTCGCCCATTGGAGCCGGGGCGGTGTTCCTTCCGCGATAGATGCTTCAATGGTTTTGAGGTATTGGGGTGGTAGGGAAGGGTTTGTTGCTATTTGTATTTTTTCACCCAGTGTGTGACATAGGTGCTCCCCATACAGCGATCGCGCACTGTAAATGCCCCCTTGACGCTATTTACCTGCCTAGACGGCTGAGGGCTCCAAATTACCAGCTGGAACGTATGGGGACTCTTGGATAAGGTGAAGCGAGGCACGGTTCTCCGACAGGCTAAACGGTTGGGGCAGACAGTGTTACTACAAGAAACATCTCCTGGGCTCTAAAACCCCACATCTGTCTCGATTCTGCTACATCCACATCTTTCACTCAGGGTTCACTAGAGGCTCTCGGGGTGGCCATTCTAGCCCATATCAGAGTTCCCTTTCAATTTGAGCGGTCATGGGTAGACCCACAAAGCTGGTACGTTTTTGTGAGAGGAACAATACATGGGGAGCCAGTGGTCCTGGGTAGTGTGTAAGCTCCTCCACCCCAGGCCCCGGCAGAGCGGGTGATGGATATTTGGGCCAATTTGCCAGCAGGACTGACTGTACTCGGTGGCGATTGGAACGACGTTATGCATCCGGATCACGATACATGGCGCACCACCAGAGGGACAGGGAGGATGTGTGAATCGCGTTTGAAACCTCTAGCGGATGCAATGGGGTGGGAAGATGCTTGGAGGACACCATCCGACCGAACAAGGTTTCACATATTACTCCCAGGTCCATGGCTCATTCTCTCAGCTTGATTATCTTTTTGTACCCTCTAGCCATATACACAGAATCTTTGATGCCGCGATATTGCCATGGGGTCTCTCGGGCCATTCTCCAGTGACACTGAGACTCCGAGTGGGCCAGACCGTCCTCCTTTCCGCTGGCGCCTTTCTCCTTGGCACCTGCAAGAACACCAATATAAGACCCATATGTACCAGGCCATGACTGAATTTTTGGCCCTCCATACGGCGACAGCCGTCTCGAGTGGGATCCTCTGGGAGGCCATGAAGCCCACCCTTCATGGGGTTGATATCGCTTTCTGTGCAGCGAAACGTAAACAATATTGCAAAAAGCTTGTACTGATGGAGGCTTGTATTCTGACCCTCGAGCAGCAGGAATGGGGGAGGGGGTGGCCTGGCACATCGTCAATTGGCTTTAGCGCAACAACAATATCAAGAGGAGCTTATAGTTACTTTAGGGCACGAGTTATAGTTTCTTGAGATAAGTAAAGGTATAACTGCTGAATTTCTATGGTTTTGTGTGTGTGTAAAATCTGAACATAACTATAATGTCCTTGTGACCTTTGTTTTTTTATTGATATTGATGGAGCAGAGTAAAATAATTTTTTTTATAACCCCTAACACATTCTAAATAAAACTGTTCGTTTAAATGTAATTAATCAACAATGTATGTGAGGGAGAAGTAACACGCAAATACGTGTGCTGAATAATCTACTAACAAGTGTCCATGTGTCTAATTATAACAAAAATAATTGCGTACTAATTAAATAATGTGAGAAGTTGGCCTGGTATATGCTGTTCACTAATTAAAGTGGACACCTTGCACCAGGGCAAATCGACTCTTATGGTAGATAGGTTTAAGACAACCTTTTAAAGAAAGCTATCCTAGTGGTAGCTGTGGAGAGCAGCCTTCAGGCTAAGTCTCGGAGGAATGTAAAGCAGCTTGTTTTACCATATAATCTCTTGAATCACCAAATGAAAAGACACCACACAGGTATATATATCAAATATATATGTATTTATTTCTAAATAACTCTCTACTAATCTCTTTATGAGATTAGAAGACAAACATATGCACAAATCAACGTTTCACAATAAGTTAAGCACAAAATATGGCTGGGGCCCTAGGGGCGTACCAGACCATATACTAAGTAAGAGACTTAGGGACAACGACTTGCAGGGAGACAAGGCCTAGGGCCTTCAGAAGTGCTGGGGCCTCACGAAACCACCCAAGGCAGGTAAGTAAAGGACCCACGGGGGACGCGTGCAGTGTAGATACACAGGCGCGGATCGCCGTTGACTTCAATGGGGCAAGTCGCGGTTGGAAATAAAGAGTTTTAGGATACTTCGGGAGAACCTACAAGCAAGTCACTTACAGGGTAAGTAGTTCTAGGGCCCACACCCACAGGAGCACCGTAGTGCTGGAGTTACCTCACCCAGGGAAGCCGGGTGCATAGGTGTCCTTTGGTGTCGGGTCGCGGCGTCGTTTTCAATGGCGAACAAAGAAGACTTGCTGCTTGCGGGAGCTGAAGAAGTGTCCGGTGGAATCCAAGCCTGGATTCTGAAGAAGGATGACCTGAAAGCAGAGGGGACAGTGTTCAAAGTCACTTGGCAGTGACTCGGGGCAAGGAAGCTGGATGCCCACCGTCGTCGGTCGCTTCAGGTCGGTTGCGGGTGCCTTGACTCTTCTGCCACGAGGTCCAGCGGGTGTCGACGACGACCAGGAGCTGGATTCGGTGTGTCCTCGACGTCTGCAGCTGACTGCGGTGTCGGCAACTCGATTGGAGCCAACAAGCCTTGGCAGCAGCAAGTCTCGGGGAGATGAAGAAAGGTCAATGGCTCAGACCAGCAAGGTCTGAGGAACTCACCCAGCGAGGGTAAGTCAGGGCAGGCCTGGAGCAACCAGGGGAGCCCTTTGGTTTCTTTTAGAAGTCTTCTGGGGACCCACAAGCTGGCTGGCAAGGGATCGCGAAGACACCTCGGGCGGAATCACTCAACAGGGGCCCACGGTCACTCGGGACAATGTAGGCCTCTGATCTTCGGAGGGATTCCTTCTGGAGGTCGGGACCACACGTGGTCCAAAGCACAAGTTTGTAGAACGTTGTGAAGGGGTTGCACTCGACAATAGTGCACGGTACCCAGGGGTCGCGGTTCCTCGTTACTCGTGGGGTCCACTTGCCTCAGCTTCGCTGGGGACTCACGATGGCCTGGGAGAGGTCAGGAAATCCACTTCTTGGGCTGCAGGGACTTCGGACTCCGGCGGGAGCGGCGTAGTTTGCGACCGTCGTTGTCGTTTTGGTGCCTGCCAAGCAGGGAGTCACTCCTTGACTCCAAGGGAGATTCTTCTGTCTTCCAAAGGTAGTGGAACGTCGAAGGGCCAGGATTCTTCTGTAGAGCGTCGTCCAGGGGTTATCTGTTTTGCAATGGCAAGGTTCCCCTCTTATACTAAAAAGAGGGGATGGACTAGCCCTATGACCCCACCTATGGGAGGGTCAAGGGAGGGGTGGCTACACCCACTTCCCTTTGTCCAGGTTCGCGCCAGAGCAGGGGCAGGTAGCCCCTGAGCCGGTTTGAACTGGCATATTCACAGAGGAGCCTTTTGCTCCCCAGTGCAGGACTTCAAAGCACTCTAAGAGTGCACCCACCCAGCCCCAATACACTAAACCCTGTCTGGGAGGTGGTCACACCTCCCTGTGACAGGATACCTTTTGTTGGGCTTCCTCCACTGTGAGTTTCGGTCATCAGCAGGAGGGCAGCCCAGTGTCTGTGACTGGTGGCATCCATTTTGTGATGCCAGGGCTCTTCAGGATTCTACCGCGTTTCCACAGCAGGTACATGTCTTATCCTCTAGAAGGGTGGAATGCTACCCCCGCCGCCAGGATTGGCGGGGGGTAGTATTCCAAGATGTTTGACACCAAACACGACATGTTTTGATGCAGCCATTCCAAAGTTAGCATTTTACCGCGAGGATATAATGCACTTAAAAGTATATGGTTTAACCGCATCCACAAACAGCACCAGAGAATGGACTCTGAGAACTGTAGAGGGGCCCTGCTCATGCAGAGGCACACCCTCACATAGAAGCCAAGCACCCTGCCCTCAGGATTGATAGGGCCTGCCTTAGGGGTGACTGATAGGTTTATATGTGTGTGCAGGAGAGATATAGGAAACCTATATCTCAGTGAGGGGTGCTAGCACCACCTCACTCAGGCTGCAGTAGCAGGCCTGTGGTGTCAGATTTAGTCTGCTTCCCAGGGGTGGCATAATATATGCTGCAGCCCCTGGTAGGCCTGTGAAGTACCTATGCCCTTGGTACCTAAGGTACCATATACTAGGGACTCATAAGGCACCACAGTATCCAATCACTAGTGCACCTAGAGTGCACTCCATGTCATTTAGAGAGAGCAGATAGACTGGGGCCCTGAATAGCAGGGTCCCAGTCCAACTAAGTCATAAACCAGCAAAACACCATAAAAAAAGTGGGGGCAACCATATAGTAAGATTCCACCTTCCTACATAACCCCCCCCCCCCAAACGAAAGGAGATAAGGCTAACCTTGGCCAGTTGAGCCTATATTGACTAAGTGGCCATATAAGGAAGCACCTGCACTAGCATGGTTGCCCCCTATGTTATGGTCCACTAAGCAATCCCTCACCCTAAGGGTATGAGAGGGTCTCCACCATGGGGAATCACTACCTCTGGTGTGCTTAGGTAAAGTACAAGGCTGGTGAGGTGTCTGAGTAGGGAAGTGAGGCCATAGGAATGTTGGCCTCAGCTTCCTCAGATCACTGGTCACCATGTATGCCTGTCTTTCCATGACTGAGTTGCACTTTGCTCTAAGGGTCAACCTTTGACTGCCTACAGCTGGGGGTTGGATCCCTTTGGATGGAACACTGGAGGGACATGGCAGGTTTGGAACCTTTTGGTCCCAGGTTTGCCCTTGCCTACCAGAGTCCTTCTGGGGGAGGTCCCTACATAAAGGTATGGGGGATCCCTCAGTGTGTAGAGGAATTTGCACCTGGCTAGGGCTACTAACCTGGGTGCCCCTAATCTGCTGATGGGGGTTCCTCTGGACAGGGGGCCCTGGGGGTCCACTGACCTCCCTGACCTCTGCAGCCCTGGGCTGACTGAGGCAGGGTAGAGAGGGGCAGGTTACCTGCTCCAGACTGGGTACCACCTTGGAAGGGTCCTCTGCCCTCAGGGGGGTTGCCAGGCCAGGCCTGACTACCTCTGTGGCAGTTCCTTCACTAGGGGTAGGGTCAGTTCCCTGAGGAGGCTGACCCTTACCTACTGTCTGGGGGGAAGAAGACTCTTCTTCAACCCTTGTGCTCTCTTTTGGGGGAGAGTGGGCCTTTCTTTCAGGCTCCATCCCTCCAAAATCTTGGGCTGGGGCTGTGGCCATCACAGCCCCACTAACCTTTACTGGGACACCCAACATCCTGAGATGGGTTTGGTGTTCAATTTCAGCCCAGGCTGAAATTTCCAGATCATTGCCCATCAGGCAATCTACAGGTAAGGTTGGGGACACAGCCACTCTCTTTGGGCCTGTGACCCCCTCCCAGCTGAGATCAACTATGGCCATGGGGTGATCTGTTCTGACACCATCAATGTTGGTCACCTGGTATTTGAACTCAGGTAAAAGCTGGTGAGGGGGGACTAGTTTCCCTGCCACCATGGTGACACTAGCCCCTGTGTCCCTAAATGCCACAGCTTTCTGACCATTAATGACTGGCTCCAATCTGTACCTGCCCAATGCTGTGGGACCCATGGTAAAGGTGGCAAATCCTATACCACCATCAGAGTCAGAGGAGTCTGTTGAGGGGTCCCTGTCTAAACTAGGGCCCACCTCTGTTCCTCTTGCAAAAGCACCTATCTTTTTGGGTGCACTACTCCCAACTGGAGGATTACTACTGGTAGTACCAGGAGGGGTGGTAGTAGTTGTTGGAGGAACATTTTCTTTATTGCCAATCCTGGGACAACTGGGATCAGATTTCCAGTGCCCAGGCTTTTTACAGACATGGCAATAGGGTTTCTTTTCAGGAGAGGAAGGAGTTTGGGACCCACCCCCAGAAGAGGAATTTTGGGGCCCTGTAGTGGACTTATCCTTAGATTTATCCCCACCTTTCTCTTGGGACTTGGTAGAATCTTTCTTGTGGTCACCACCCTGATTCTTAGGCCTTACTCTGGTTCTGACCCATTTGTCTGCCTTCTTTCCCAATTCTTGGGGAGAGGTCAGATCAGAGTCCACCAGGTACTGGTGTAAAAGCTGGTTTTGACAATTATTAAGGATCTGTTCTCTCATCATTAGATTATAAAATCCTTTGAAATCAGTAACCCTACTGCCAACCAGCCAACCCTCCAGAGCCTTGGATGCACAATCTACAAAGTCAGTCCAGTCCTGAGTCTGTGCCTTCTGGGTATCTCTGAACTTCAACCTGTACTCTTCAGTGGTTAAGCCAAACCCATCTATCAGTGCACTCTTCAGGGCTTCATAATTATCAGCATCCTCTTCTCTAACAGTGAGGAGCTTGTCTCTACCTTTATCTGAAAAGGAGAGCCACAAGATTGCTGCCCACTGCTTTTGGGGGACCTGCTGTACTCTGCAGGCCCTCTCCATAGCAGTTATCCACTTGTGGATATCATCCCCACTCTGGTAGGGAGGAACAACCTTGCTCAGGGACATATTCTCTGCCTCTAGGGACACTGTTGCTGCCACCAGGGGGTTCTAAACCCTCCCTTCTGGAAGCTCTCTGGATCTCCAGGGCTTCTCTATCCAGTGCCAACTGCTTGGTTCTGAGGGCCACCTTGGCTTCCTCATACTGGAGCAGTTTGCACCTTCTCTCAGAGGAGGTCTCTCTTAAGTTAAAGTATGAGCTCCTCTCCTGGACAAATTCTCTGTCAGAGTGATAAGAGTGCTCAGATTCCCTGGAAGGGGATCTGTGCCTCTCATCCATTCTGCCAGTTCTCTTAGGGAGAATTCCTTTGTCCTGTTCAGGCTCCTTGAAGCCTGGCCCTTCAATCACAGAGTCTTGGTCATTCTGATTTTCATCATCTGACCCAGATACTATGACTGACCCACCCACTGATTCAGACCCCTTAGCTCCTAGAGCCAATCTAAGGTCATCTGCTGTCAGCAGATCTATCAGGTAAAGTGTTGAGGGACTCTGTCCTAGCTTCAGGTGTCTTTCAACACACATGGCTCTCAAGTCAGAGAAAGCCATGTCCTTATACTGAGGGTGAGTGGATCCACTGGTTCCACCCCTTAAGGACATTCTAGTGTTGTGCAGTGTTGTACTACCTACACTAGTTTGTGGCCTACTGATCCTAGCTTGAGCTGTGGAAAGGGTGTGCTATCCCTTGGCACACAGCTCTAAGTTCAGTAGAACTTATTGATACTAAGCTTGACTTTATATGTACCTTGAGTACCTATAATGGTTTTCAGTTAGTAATTCAAATAGAGATTTTCTGGTAAAACAATGGCAAGCTGGAATCCCACACGCTGCCCACCAATGTGAGAAGTTGGCCTGGTATATGCTGTTCACTAATTAAAGTGGACACCTTGCACCAGGGCAAATCGACTCTTATGGTAGATAGGTTTAAGACAACCTTTTAAAGAAAGCTATCCTAGTGGTAGCTGTGGAGAGCAGCCTTCAGGCTAAGTCTCGGAGGAATGTAAAGCAGCTTGTTTTACCATATAATCTCTTGAATCACCAAATGAAAAGACACCACACAGGTATATATATCAAATATATATGTATTTATTTCTAAATAACTCTACTAATCTCTTTATGAGATTAGAAGACAAACATATGCATAAATCAACGTTTCACAATAAGTTAAGCACAAAATATGGCTGGGGCCCTAGGGGCGTACCAGACCATATACTAAGTAAGAGACTTAGGGACAACGACTTGCAGGGAGACAAGGCCTAGGGCCTTCAGAAGTGCTGGGGCCTCACGAAACCACCCAAGGCAGGTAAGTAAAGGACCCACGGGGACGCGTGCAGTGTAGATACACAGGCGCGGATCGCCGTTGACTTCAATGGGGCAAGTCGCGGTTGGAAATAAAGAGTTTTAGGATACTTCGGGAGAACCTACAAGCAAGTCACTTACAGGGTAAGTAGTTCTAGGGCCCACACCCACAGGAGCACCGTAGTGCTGGAGTTACCTCACCCAGGGAAGCCGGGTGCATAGGTGTCCTTTGGTGTCGGGTCGCGGCGTCGTTTTCAATGGCGAACAAAGAAGACTTGCTGCTTGCGGGAGCTGAAGAAGTGTCCGGTGGAATCCAAGCCTGGATTCTGAAGAAGGATGACCTGAAAGCAGAGGGGACAGTGTTCAAAGTCACTTGGCAGTGACTCGGGGCAAGGAAGCTGGATGCCCACCGTCGTCGGTCGCTTCAGGTCGGTTGCGGGTGCCTTGACTCTTCTGCCACGAGGTCCAGCGGGTGTCGACGACGACCAGGAGCTGGATTCGGTGTGTCCCTCGACGTCTGCAGCTGACTGCGGTGTCGGCAACTCGATTGGAGCCAACAAGCCTTGGCAGCAGCAAGTCTCGGGGAGATGAAGAAAGGTCAATGGCTCAGACCAGCAAGGTCTGAGGAACTCACCCAGCGAGGGTAAGTCAGGGCAGGCCTGGAGCAACCAGGGGAGCCCTTTGGTTTCTTTTAGAAGTCTTCTGGGGACCCACAAGCCGGCTGGCAAGGGATCGCGAAGACACCTCGGGCGGAATCACTCAACAGGGGCCCACGGTCACTCGGGACAATGTAGGCCTCTGATCTTCGGAGGGATTCCTGCTGGAGGTCGGGACCACACGTGGTCCAAAGCACAAGTTTGTAGAACGTTGTGAAGGGGTTGCACTTGACAATAGTGCACGGTACCCAGGGGTCGCGGTTCCTCGTTACTCGTGGGGTCCACTTGCCTCAGCTTCGCTGGGGACTCACGATGGCCTGGGAGAGGTCAGGAAATCCACTTCTTGGGCTGCAGGGACTTCGGACTCCGGCGGGAGCGGCGTAGTTTGCGACCGTCGTTGTCGTTTTTGGTGCCTGCCAAGCAGGGGAGTCACTCCTTGACTCCAAGGGAGATTCTTCTGTCTTCCAAAGGTAGTGGAACGTCGAAGGGCCAGGATTCTTCTGTAGAGCGTCGTCCAGGGGTTATCTGTTTTGCAATGGC
Organism: Calotriton arnoldi; assembly: GCA_963921515.1. NCBI lineage: Eukaryota > Metazoa > Chordata > Amphibia > Caudata > Salamandridae > Calotriton > Calotriton arnoldi. The sequence continues at coordinate 193,666 of CAWUFW010018224.1, forward strand.
AAGGTTCCCCCTCTTATACTAAAAAGAGGGATGGACTAGCCCTATGACCCCACCTATGGGAGGGTCAAGGGAGGGGTGGCTACACCCACTTCCCTTTGTCCAGGTTCGCGCCAGAGCAGGGGCAGGTAGCCCCTGAGCCGGTTTGAACTGGCATATGCACAGAGGAGCCTTTTGCTCCCCCAGTGCAGGACTTCAAAGCACTCTAAGAGTGCACCCACCCAGCCCCAATACACTAAACCCTGTCTGGGAGGTGGTCACACCTCCCTGTGACAGGATACCTTTGTTGGGCTTCCTCCACTGTGAGTTTCGGTCATCAGCAGGAGGGCAGCCCAGTGTCTGTGACTGGTGGCATCCATTTTGTGATGCCAGGGCTCTTCAGGATTCTACCGCGTTTCCACAGCAGGTACATGTCTTATCCCTCTAGAAGGGTGGAATGCTACCCCCGCCGCCAGAATTGGCGGGGGGGTAGTATTCCAAGATGTTTGACACCAAACACGACATGTTTTGATGCAGCCATTCCAAAGTTAGCATTTTACCGCGAGGATATAATGCACTTAAAAGTATATGGTTTAACCGCATCCACAAACAGCACCAGAGAATGGACTCTGAGAACTGTAGAGGGGCCCTGCTCATGCAGAGGCACCCCCTCACATAGAAGCCAAGCACCCTGCCCTCAGGATTGATAGGGCCTGCCTTAGGGGTGACTGATAGGTTTATATGTGTGTGCAGGAGAGATATAGGAAACCTATATCTCAGTGAGGTGTGCTAGCACCACCTCACTCAGGCTGCAGTAGCAGGCCTGTGGTGTCAGATTTAGTCTGCTTCCCAGGGGTGGCATAATATATGCTGCAGCCCCTGGTAGGCCTGTGAAGTACCTATGCCCTTGGTACCTAAGGTACCATATACTAGGGACTCATAAGGCACCACAGTATCCAATCACTAGTGCACCTAGAGTGCACTCCATGTCATTTAGAGAGAGCAGATAGACTGGGGCCCTGAATAGCAGGGTCCCAGTCCAACTAAGTCATAAACCAGCAAAACACCATAAAAAAAGTGGGGGCAACCATATAGTAAGATTCCACCTTCCTACAAATAATAAATGCATGATTTGGTGCTTTCTAGAATAAAATGTGACGTTGCAAAACAATAGTGATGGTAAGTAAGGAACAGCTTAAATGTTGCTTTCTGCTAGGTAATAACTAAGTGGGGTACGTAGAAGATGGGAGGGAAACGAAAAGGCTATGTTTCTCTATTTTAATTATGTTTTGTTTATTCTAAATAGTGCTTCTAAATCCAAGTTTGAGTGGTGATAGAAAATGGCCGCTATTTGATGTAATACGCATGCGCCGGGAGCGAAAGCGCTGAGACGTACAAATGCTGAGGGAGAAAATGTTGGGGAAAGAAGAAATCACGTGATTGAAACTGGAAGCTAGGCTGAAAGAATGGTCAAGGCTGGTGTGACCGAAGTGAACTGATAATGTGCCGTGGCGATCAGCAAGAAAACGTGGGAATCGACTACTAGCGAAAGGACAATGCATGAAAAGTTCTTAAAAGTATCGAAAGAAGTTACAAATGAACTGATTGAAGCGGACGGAGAAAATGTCAGTCGTGAGAAAGAAAAATGGACATTTACATCTCTGAAAGAGACTGGTCAAAGCTGGAAAAATTGATTAAACTCAAGTTGAACCCGAATGGACCAATGAATGAAAAGCGCGTTACTAATGTTGCAACAATTTAGTTAGCTAAATTAGAATTAGGGTATAAGAAGGCCTACTCCGGTGGGAGGGGAGACGCACGAGATCCTTACTTGCAGAGAGCTGAGTGAGTCCTGATCGATGAGCGGGAGATGCTGAGAGACTGTTAGATGAGACGGGTTGCGGTAGCTGATGCTGACGAGCTGAAGTTTCTGTTGCTGTCTTTATTTTCCAGTTGAGTATGAGAATCATGTTATTTGCAACTTTAAACTTAGGTTAGAAATCATTAGGCTTAATTAGGAAGTTAGGTAGGTTAATTAGGATTTTCCTCATGACAAAATTCCTTTCCGCAATAAAATTGATTTGCTTGAATAAAATTATAGATTTAATAAATGTATGAATAATTGAAATAAAAATACTAAATTCTTTTCATGCTTTTAAAAATTATATAAACTTTATGATTCTTAAACAAATGACTCAGTGATTTCTTACACAAATGTTTGGAGATAAGGGGAATGAGTTGTTTGTGATTCAGCCGGTCTTAATCACTATCAACTGTCTGTACTAGATTAATCCATCGACCTAATGAGCAGGAATACCTAAAAATAATTAGAAAACGACAGGTAATGGTAACAAGGGTATCCCAGCTCCTTCCAGCGGTACATTATCGTTTTTCAAGAAATTTCTCCTAGGAAATAGAATCTAGAGAGAATTGATCCAGGAGGCGATTGTGTGTGTGCTTGGCGGTGTCTATGGGCCCCACCGTCATGTGGATATAAGAGTAGTTGCGCCTGGATCGACCTGGGAGAAATAGTTTTCATTGTGTCCGCTGCATCAATATAATACTGATAGAAAAAGATATATTTCACCACTTAGAAGCAAAATTAGTGTGCCTTCAACTGCAGGGCACATGCCTGCTCTGTAACTTTGGTGATACAGTTTTGTTTTTATGACATTGCTCTGTGCTGTTCAGAGGAAGACTGCAGTGTTTACAAGTTGGTATGGTTACTAAATGAGGAAAACACATACATAATAATTTTAGTTCACCAAAAGTCAAAGGTTGCTCCTCTAAAAGGGCAGTCAGGCTTTAGAGCCAATAGTTTGGTTAAGGACAATAGTCTGTCCTTGATAAATATGTTATGAAATAACACCAAGCGGTGATCTAGTAAACAGACACACCTTATGGCTCAAATTGCCGTCCCTGGGTATAGCTTCTAATTTGCTCAGGTTATCTCACTGCATTCATCCACATGGTGTAAATTTCTATTAGAGGGTACTAAAGGCCTTTGCCCAGCTATTCCAATGTATTGGATTGAAGCAGGGTTGTCTGCTAGCACCTTTGTTGTTTTCGATTATTTAGATGATTTTCTGATTTCCCACAATTTCTGTGGGTAAATAATTTTCCCCCTAGACTGGAGTCTTGCCGCTTGCACACTCATGTATGCAGATGATATAATTTTATTTGACCTGACCGCTCTTGGTTTGCAAAAAAAGTTGTGGGAATTAAGTATCTATACTGATAACCAACTTGGTGTATGGGTAAAAAAAAAAAAATAGGAGGTAGTTGATAACTATGCCTACTTGGGCAGATTTTTTTCAGCAACCCCTCCCAAAAGATGCACTTTACTAACTTAGGCAAAAAAACCCTGGCCCATTCGGAGGCAGTGGCGTAGTAAGGGGGGGAGGGGGTATGCGGTCCGCCCCAGGCAGCATGAGTTTTGGGAGCGGCGGCCTACCCCCCGCTCTTACCTGCAGCCGCGAGGGGCAGCAAACGTAGGATTTGTTCGCCAGCACCCCCCCCCCCCGGTCTTACTGCTGCCGCGGAAAAGGCTGGGATCGCCACGGGCAGCAAACGGCCTAGCTACACCACTGCTCGGAGGCACTTTATAACTTATATAATTGTATGGGGAAAGGCATCTTATTAATTTACTACATATCTATAAATTAAAAAGACCTCCTACTTTTATTTATGCTCTGGAATATACTCTGATTTCTTGGGGTTATTAGCTCTTTCGTGCACCAGCCAAGTCCTGAAGGGCTCTTCTCTTGAATTTAAATTCGTGAACAGCTGAAAAAACGACTTTTCACAGAAATTTTAACTTTGCACTGGATTTGTTTAATTACAGTAGGGACTACTTGAAATCATGGACTCCAGGGCCAGTTACTTTGCTTTCTTAAAAGTTCAAATTGAAAAATTAAGCTTTCTCCGTAATATAGATTACTGTGGAAATTTCAAACCGTACAGAAGTTTTGTTGTTATGAATTATTTTGGTTCTGTACAACCATATCTTTTTTAAATCAAATTTCCCATGAAGTAAAATGCTTGCTCTTGCTCCTACGAACAGGCAGTTCTCCCCTCCATACCCTAAAAGCGAGATGGGGAGATCTTTCACTGGATTCTGGAATCAGCAATCTTTGCATGTTGAGACCCCACAATGTTTTCTTTGTACTTCACGTTCTTTTGCACGGTCCACATGTTGAAGTGGAATAATTATGTACAGAGAAACTTGTAAAGTACAATAGGCACCAAGTTTATAAATGTGGCTTTAAAAACATTAATTAAAAAAAAAAAAAAGGTTACTCAAGGCACAGAACAAGATTGCAATTTTTTAGTTGACTTTCTCTTAAAGAACAATCTTTTAGGAAAATATTCCTCAGATTATTAAAAGGTAATTCATTCAACTTGACCAATATTTTGGTGATGCCTACTGCAGTCAGTGAAAGCCCTCAATTATTAGTGCTTCCTATGAGCTATTATAGGTGGAAGATATTTCTCGATAACGAAAAATCTTATAGGTTTTGATCAAGTAGATGTTTATTTTTGTAAAAATCTAATTTAGTGCTGATGTGCAGCCCTTGTTGGATTGAACCATGAGGGATTAAAATGAAGAAAGCTAGATTAGCAAAATGGCACATTTTCCTCCAACACGGTGCCAGTTTATCTGAGTTGTTAGGAATGGCCAATTTTAGAGAATGTGATAATCTGAGTTTCTGGTGAGCAACCACACAGTCGTGTGACCGACAAGTAAGAACCCATAGTTTTTAGTTAAGAAAAATAGCTGAAATTTGGTTTTGGGCATGGTGGATTTTACCCCTGTGACTAGATATGGGTCAAACAACATGGAAGTAGTCCCTGTTAATGGACCTCCAAAGTTATACTGTGGGAAGGAACTTGTTGCTACATGCATCAAGGAAAAAAACGGTCGCAAACGGGCAGATTCTCAGAATCTGCCCCTTTGCGACCGGTATTTGTGCATTTGGGATGCATCATCCCAAATGCAAAAATCACAAATTGCAATTGCATTTAAGGAATCGCAAATTGCGATGCCTTGAATGCAATGCAAGATGCCATTTAAAATAGCGATTTCGCTATTAGGGTCCGCTAATTACCGGAAAATTATACCCGATGGTAATTAGTGAAAACTTTGAAAAATGCACTTAAGTGCATTTTTCAAAGTTCCAGGTTACAACACACATGCCCTTGGGGCATGTGTGTGCGCAACATGTGTGCACATATCAATTTCAGGGGTGCAACAGGGTGTCCTTTTGGCACCCTTGAAATTGCATGGGCAATTTGCGAGTACCTATTGGGTACTCAATTCAATTCAATTATTCAATTCAATTCAATTGGGTACTCGCAAATTGCGCATGCAATTTCTATTGATTCCTATAGGCCTCTAGGCCCATAGGAGTGAATGGGCAGCAATTCCTTAATTGCGACTCGCAATTAAGGAATGTTTAGAAATCGCTATTTTTTTAAGGGATTCCTGCTTGCATGGGCATTGGCGATTCCTTATTAGCGAATCCTTATGTTTCGCTAATTAGGAATCGCAAAGGACATTTTTGATGCATGTGCCAGTTGGTCTATTGATTATGGCCAATACAAATGTTGCAGGCTACCATCACCCCTCATGTTCTCAGCGATCGTGAAGTCTAATGACTAGGTCTATCTTCTAAAACAACATTCAATTGAACATTGTCACCCACTATCTGTGGCCAAAGTCCGCTCTTTGGTATGGCAGACGGTCAGAAGAAGGCAGTGTTTGTCTCTGGCGGCAGAGCAGTGCTGTTCTTTGATCCTTGACTTGGCTATACATGGTTCACTCTGATCTGGTGTTTACTGGTCTTTGACTCTGGGCTCAAGTGTATGCAGTGTTTTGATTAGACATGTACCGCCACATTTACTTTAACAGACAGTTAATGCAAAGTTATTTTTATTGTTTGAGAGCACAATAGATAACTAGAAGGGTGCCCACAGAGAGGGCAACAGATTACAGGTAGCTTGAGTCTGCTGGAGCTCATGTCTCTCATCCACAGACATTTTTATGGGATACCACAAGGAAGAAAAGCGAGCAAAGTATAGACTCAGATAAGGAGGACAAAGGAGCTAATTAAAGCCAGAAGGAACTCAGAGTCTGCATGTTTTCAGGAGTGGTAATATATGAATCCAAGGTCCATTCACATGTGTGTTTTAGCTCAAATATTTCTTTAACAAGAAACTACAAAACTCGTACAAGACAATCTAACGTGGGTTGTATCTCATCCTAGTAAGAAGAGGTTACAATTTTCCAAACACATTAGTAATACAAAACTGACATATTGCCTAAAATAAATGCATTCAAATCATTCTTTAAAAGAAACATCTTTCATAGGGTGTTACAGTAACAAATCTGGTTTTAACTTCCCCTGGGTAAGAGAAAGCACCAGATTCTTAAAGTGACACTCCATGTATCCATCAGTGGTTCCCAAACCTTTTATTACCCTGACTCCCTTTTTAGAGCAAACGTTCGTGACCCGCCTACCTTTAATTGGCATGAGATTGGGCGATTTTTTAATCTAACTATAGCTTCGTTTGGTAGCGCATTGTCATTTACAGACAGCACATTTTCCACTGAAATGGCCACTAACTCTGCACATAGTTTTAAAATGTGCTTCATTTTTGGTTTCCCAACTGCTGAATGCATGCAGTTCATTTACATGTATTTACGTGTTGCTGTATGCTGCAAAAACAAGATCCTACATCCTTTACTTTCACATTCCCTGTTCTCCAGCAACGTTGTCACATAATTCACTTTTAAAAGCTCTCTGGCTTTGTGATCGGAGAAAGAAACGTAAAGACAAATCCTGCAGCAATTTATCAGATGACAGCTTGACATTTAACCTCTGTCACAGAAGCACCAGCAAATGTGACAAGTTACATGCAGAATTTAAAGGCATCTTTATTTAGTGCTTAGTCTTTCCCGACCTACCTAAAATCGTGTCGCGAACCATAGTCTGGGAAACGCTGTTATAGAAACATACAACATAACTACACGCATCTTCAAACAATGAATTTTTAAAATACAGTTTCTTCATTTGCATTTTTGAAGGCGCACACAAAAACCAGCATGAGACATAGCTGTTTGTCTCCCGTTTCCCACTGCGGAGTCCAAGGTGATGTGAAGCTTCTTTAGCGGACGATAAATAGCCTCTTCTTTGGTTGAGAGCGAAGATCAGAGAGTGATGGAATGTTTCTGTCAGAAAATAAAATGGACTCCTAGTAACTGAGCTTCGTTCTGTGCAGGAGCAGAATGGGTAAAATGTATATATGTTGTTACCTACAAGGGTTTTGATTGTCAATTGTGGCATTACAAGGAGAAATAAGAGTTTTATTGAATGTATTTATGTTCACGAGAGGCCTGGCTGGGCCATCCTGACTTAGTGTACCAAGATTAGATCACGTGTAGTGATAATTAATGTCTCGAAATGCGAAGTTGTGATTGATCTTTGTTGTCATGTGCATCAATTGGATCCTGTGTGGGAAGTCTTTCTATGATATGCGTGATGACCACCTAGGTGCGGTTATCGTGTTATGGGACACAGCGCTTAGCAGTGTGATGGATGAAGAAATGTAAGAGATATTCACGCAGTTTAAGCTTTTCAGTAAACTGGCAGCTCTAAAGGTCCATTTATGGTATTTCGTATGTTCATAGTGCGCTTCGAAGCCTACTGCACTGGGCTGTCCAATCCGAGATATTTTGTTTAAAATTTGTGGTCCTGAACAGGCATAGGTTTAAGGGAGAAATGATGGAGAGATCTGCTGGGATGCACTTTGTTAATATCCATATCCAGTTGTCATTGTGAGATGTCAAGAAGCAGTCCTAGTAGGTGGCTAGATAGAACCTGTAGTGGTGGACTAAATTAAAGACCTACATTGGCCATCAGCATGTGGAATGATCTCTTCAGCCAGTTTACGTCTGTTCAAGTTGTAATGGGTGGTTTACTGCTGTAGACCACGCATGGTCCTTATTTTGTTTGGTCAGGTTACTCACAGCTTCAGCATCTGAAAGTCTTCATCTCAAATGTTTTCAAACAAATACACTAAAGAGAAGTAGTGCGAGGGCAGGGTTTGCGCCACAGTCTTCATTGGATTTCAGGTGTTTTTCATTGTGTACCCTTTCTTGGATGGGCTGTGCATCAAGACCATGGAATTTGCTGGCTGGTTACATTTTCTGATTGGTGTTTCCATAAGGTGATGGTGGTGGAGGATGAAGTAGCCACTTTGTTAGACTGCAGATACAACATGATGTGCAGTTTGTAATTGACAGCCAGTGTGAGTTCTTGGAGCCATTTACTTTTATACCCCAGTATCCTTTCAAGGGACAGGGCGTGCATGACATGCAGGGAACCCCAAGCATTGTCGGCATTTGGGGGTAATCTTGTAACATTGCTGTCAAATGCTTCCCATTAAAGCACAATAGGTCAGAAAGGGTTTTGGGGAGAGGTGTTCACAACTACTTTGCAGTTAGAAAGGCTTACAATTCGCAAAATCACAGGCTTTGAGACGAGTACACAATGTCATAATGTACTAAGTGTAGATTTAGAGTTGCAAAACACTTTACTGCCTATAAAGAACAGCACAGGAACGAGTGTGTGCAATGGGTGTCCCCTCTCCTTTGCAAGTCTGTATTCAATGGTTTGCCACAACAGTTCTAATCGCACACCACTCAATTGCAGTTGCAAACCACTGATCTATTTCCAAGACTCAAAAGGGTGTGCTAACACATTCGCAAAGTTGAAGCTCTCAACGAAAGATAGTTTTTGTCTTGTGAATGGGGGCTGCTGGCACTGGAGGGTGCAGACAGCTGCATGCTCCCCACAATGCCATATTCTGAATGGTAGTGTTTAATTTTTCCAACCGCCAGTGTCCCTCTAATGGAAAGGGGCTACTTAAAAGAAAAAGGTACGTCGGTATTCGGTAAATGCAACCAGAAGGATGGAGGTCTGCTGTCCCTTACAGCCCTTCACAGGGGGTTGCAAAAGGGCTTCTGCCACGAACATATTAATAAGGCAGGAGACTCATCTAGGAACATATGGCTTTTACTCCCTAAATAATCTGTTGTGTATTTTCAAGTGCTCCTTTCGGTTCTAGTTTTCCCCGTCTTTGTCGCCCTTCCTCTAGCTTTTTAGCCTCTTTTTCATTCACTCTCTCTCTTCTTGCTCAGTTTCCCATTTTCTCACCCTCTTCTATCTCCTATCACTTTCCTCCTGTCTTCCTTTTCCTTATTTTACCTCCACCCTTGCTTTCTCCCTCCTGTTCGTTTCCCCTCATTTTGTCTCCCTTTCCACATTTCCATCTCCCTTTTCCTAATTCAGCCCACCTTTCTACGTTATGTTAGTGTTATTTTGTCTTACTTTTCAATATGATTTGCCATCCCGTCTCATTCCCTCTTCCTTCTATATCACTCCCTCTTCCTGTGTCAACCTTGTTCCATCCTTCTCCTGAGCAACTGTCTCCATTTTTAGACCTCATATCCCCTCTTAATCTCTCCCACATGTCAGGCGAAGAATGTATCCCTACATTCTGTACACAAACACACGAGCTGTTCTGTGTTCAGTTGGGCAATCATTGATGGGATTCTTTTGACAATTGTCTCTCATCCCAACTGCGCTCAGCCGTACCTTAGCTGAATGACCTTATGGACACATCAGCTCTTGATGGCGATGCTGAAGAATTCAGCCGCTACCGAGAAAGAAGGGCAAACTATCTGACTATACAAGTTGCCCAAGATCCATAGTCCAAGTTCAAACTTCATTGATTTTGGTCCCACATCCGAGACCACAACATACTAGGTTACAAGGTCACATATATTTCATATAGAATTAGGTACATAACCATTAAGAGCAACCTAGGGCGTCGTCCTTTAATATAAAGTCGATATGCTTTCAGCAATCAGAGAGAAGAACAGAATTCAGAAGAACAAATTCATCAATATGAAATCCTTCCAATTACTCTATAAAAGCTAAATACCACACTGAATCAATAAAGTTGAAAAGCTATTAAAAAATTAAAATATTATAAAACACACAATTTCATTTAGTGGGTTATATAAAAAGTTTGCTCCTTCATCTATAGTGACAATCTCACTATGCATAAATATTAGTTTTAAAAACTTTACTTGCGGCAGGTGTAATGCTGGGCAGACAAACATTACGTGGTTAAAATCCTGGATTCTCTGTAAGCATAGTGAAGACAGTCTTTCTTTCTGTTGCTATCGTAGCAGGCCCCCCTCACATTCCTTAGTGACAACATTTGTAGTCTGATGAGCAGAATCAGACGACGAACATTATGCTCTATATTCCAACTCAAAGAGGGCAGCATACGTTTTATACTGGATGAGGAACAGACCGATTCATATCTGGCCTGCCGAGAGCAGGAGGCCATATCTAATGCCATGCTAAGCACGGGACTTGAGCCCTAGAGGAAAGCTTTTAACTCCAATTCTGACAATGCCTCTAGTGCATCTTGCATTAATTTAAATAGGTCAAAGGCAATAATAAAGTGTTTCCTAAAAGTGCTATCAGATAACTGCACCATGAATATATCTCTACAAAGTAGCTTTCTCAAAGAGTTCCCCTCCGAATGTACTAAACAATATCCCTATCAGATGACTGCGGCCACACCCAGCACGTACGAGCTTGGCAATCTGATTTCCTAGTGGAGGGAATTTACAGAAACTAAACAGTTCAAGCCACAGAGCCTACGCAGGACTTTACCCTAAATGAAATTCATAAATGATCGATTCCCACTATTTCTGTTGCCTACAGCAAACTTGACAAGATTTTTAATCAGAACAGGAGGAGAAGTGAAGCAAAATGTCTCCTCCTGTGAGCATTATAAAACCTTCTCAGCCCATCTGCTTGACTCAGTGCTTTAGAGCGTAATTGGGAAACATGATCCTTTTCTGATAGATTAGCACTGAAAAGCTTTCCCAAATAGACATCTTTTTTGACCATCTCCATTTTTTCATTCCCCAAACACCAGCTGAAATGTATTTTCCTCAGATGATACCTACCTTTAAAAATCATTATTTTACTTTTGGATGTATTTATTTAAAGAAAATGTTCAGCCGCAAACAGTTGAAGACCATCAAGTTTCTTTTGCAGTCCTTCGGGGGTCAGATATAGGATCACTATGTCATCCGAGTATAAAATAAATAGCATATTTCTTATCCACCAACGTTTGGGAGGGGGTCCCTTACTTGAAGCCAGAAGTGCTGGAAGATCAAACACATAAAGAAAACCACAAGGGGGCTAACAGGCACCTAAGTTTGAGTCCGCTGTATGTATCAACTTTTTGTGGAGAGGCCCTGATTTCCTCCCAGCAGCATTTTGCACCAAGTTGAAGTATGCAGTGATGTTATTAGGTGCAACAAGCATTGGGGTATGTCAAGATCTACAGCTTTCTTCAAAGACGTGTTTGGTCACTGGAGTTGGTTCCTGAAAGAAAAGTTTGCAATCAACAAATAGAAGAGGTGAGCAACAACTCTGCGCAACAGCTGCCCGGAGCTGGTGCTAACCTTCTGAAGGGCAGTTTCTTAGAGATGGTTCTTGTAGATCCTTGAAGCGAGTTTGTGACGCCCTGGTATTCTCTGAAGTGGAAGTAGGATGTACAAAGAACCCCTGCCCGCTGATTAAAACGTTGGGTCTTTCTTACAGTTGGGTTGTCATGGAAAATCTTTCGAATTCTGGAGAAAGTGCTAAATCTGAAAAGGAATGAACTGCTAAAAATAGCTCCAACATAGGGCTAGAATGGTTGAAAACGTTTTGCTGGTGGATTCTCTGCTGGATCTAGCACGTCCTCCAGAAATCTGAGGATTTTTCATTACTATCGCTCTCAAAAGGCTGAAGTCTCAATGCTGGCATGGTCGAGAAGAAAGATTGAGTCATTACTCCTACCTGTGTACAAAGAATGTCATCTTGCGGGGTCGGGGAGAGGCAGGATCGGGGGAGGTTCTGTGTGTCTGTTTTTTTTAAACCAGGGCTAATGCTTCTTCTATTTGCCAAGACACAGGTGTCAAATACAGCAACATTTCAATAACTCAGTTACAAGGACAGGCCAGCTGAAACAGTACTTTTTTATTCAGTGTTTTTAATGAACATTTGAATTTCAGTGCTACAGAGAAACGCCAATGCTGCCGGACAGGAAACATTGAACAGACATAAAGTCCTACAATGGGTTTCATCTGTGGTAGGGTGAATAAAAAAAATGACCCATCAAATGGCAACTAAAAACAGTATAAATATTGATTAAGATAACAGTTAAACTCACCAAGCAACATCATCATATAAACTTCAAAAATACAGCAATCGCTCCATGGCGGACTGTGCAAAATCATGTTTTACTGTACTTTCAGAGATCCTTGGTCCTCTCCTACAACATTTAAGAACAAAATATTAAAAAGGCTGGTATGTGTATGTGTGTATATATATATATATATATATATATATATATATATATATGTATATATATATATATATATGTGATTAGTGGAACCACAACTATAAAAACAATTATTAAAACAGAGGTGCTTACTCAGCAGTGTTGCTGCTGAATCTATCTAAGTTTTGAAGCGTAAAAATATATGAATTTGAAAAATACATTTTCATCTTGAATCCCATCTATGATCCGGGAAAACATGAAGCTTCCTCTTCAGTACCTACAACTGATGGATATCAAACATTTAATCTCTCCATGTGCAGTACAGTTGTGGCAACATTAAGTTGCCTTGTGGCCACGTGCTGAATCCTTGTGTCCCACTGAAATGCTTGTGCGTATTTTTTATCGTCTGCTGCACTGAGCACAAACAAGCAAAACTGGTTGAAGCAGTTATTTTTATCATTGAATTCCTTTAGCTTTAAGTTCATCTCGAACACGCTTCAAGTACTCAAGATCTGGGTATCCATAGCTACAAACAAAAAACAAATAAAAATATAAGAACGATTTTTATGGCAACCTTTAATACAACAACACTACAAATAGAACAAATATTTCACCATAGCAAATACAGTACTCCTTATATAGGGATTCCTTTATGTTAACATTTTTTTTTTTAAATAAATACATGCATTAAAGTTAAAAAAAAGATTCTACCTAGAGACAGTGAAAACTGCAAGGGCAATTCGAAAACGTTAAAGATCAGGACCTCCCGAGTGATCCTTCAACATACCTTATACGCATCACATTTCAGCGTATGCACCCTTGTGCCTCAGCACCAGCTACCTAGCCAGGCAAATTATAAACAGTAGCAAGTTGGCAATATGAAGGAGTATGAGCCGCAAGTAGCAGTGTAGAGGCATTAAAGATCAAAGCTAGAACTCAAGGAAACTGGCTGCAAAAACAACATTATCAAACCATATTCACAACTGACTTGTAATAAGACAGTAAATGCTTAGGGAATGCATGTGGAGTACACCTTCTGACGTAGCTGCATTATGGATCTCTTATCCTCATATTTCTTTTATTAATCTTTGTAATCAAACAACAGTACAGAATAATAACACCCCCTCTGTCGCCCCCCTTCCCCCACAGTTCCAGAGAGAGAGAGGCAATACGGATCTCCTTTATAGTAGAATGCCACTGGAAAAGTCCCAGATGCTGATTTAGCACTATTATCTAAATCATTAACTAGAAACATTATAACTCCACTTCGGTCTACCTAATTTCAGTACCTTTTTTTAAAGCCCTTCCCTACTAAACAAAGCTTGCCCCATAGTTTCTTGATATAGCCTGGTTTGATACGCCCGTGCTTGTGTTCTGTTAGACCAGTTGTTCTAGTTTTGGTATAAAATTGTTAGTTCAGGTGAACTTGTTAGATGTACCTCACCCAAGGAAATATCCATTACCAGGGTGCTTGGTGTGGGTCTTTTGAATAAAGTATATTTCCCCATGCCTCTGTCTAATGTAAATTAGCAACGTTCAGGCCCACACAGTTATATTTGGCTCCTGATGCTGTGCTTAGTCATCATGTGCAACATTTCTATAGGCAGTGAACTGTTTGGTTCTGCTCTTAACAAGAGCATGTATTTTGTGGTACTGCTGTGATCTGTACTGATCACTCATGGCACGATTCACAAGCAGTATTTTGTAGTACATAAAGTAATACTACACTACTACTTCTTAGTACAAATGCAATTCACAAACCTTTGAGTGTAAATCTTCCTCTCCTATCTTTTCTATGTGAGAGCCTTATACATGTAAGTCTGCTACTTAGCAGTAAACGTGGGAGGAATTGGGGTAGTGGCAGGAAAAAGAGGTATATTTACTACTTAGGGCCCAATTACGATGTCGGCCGGAAAGCATTACTACCAAATCGGGTTAGAAATGCTTTATGTACAATTCGTACTCGGGGAGTCCGACCGACCGATTATGATGTGTCCGGGTGCTTACGGACTCGGTTAGGTCGGACTCGCATTGACTTCAATGGGAGCCTGTGTTCCGAAAGAGAAAACAGGCTCCCATTGAAAAAAGGGGTGGTTGGGGAAAACCTTGCACCCTGCCACACTGTGCATGGTTGGGAAGAGGGGTCCCATGGGTACCCCCAGGGGCCCCATCTGGAGGCCTACGGGTGAAGGGGGGGCCTGCTATGGGCCTCCGAAGTCCGCTTCCCACAGCCGTTTCGTCTCGGCCAAACAGAGTTGGAACAGCTGTCCAAACCGGTCATCGTACTCGCTTATTCGGACACCGCCTCCATTGAGCTGTACGATTCGGTTCTGAACTACTTGCGATGCCCGAATCCCGTTCCGAACCGATTCGGACAGCTTCCTTGCATCGTAATCGGTCGTCCAGGAAAGGTGACCTATTCGGTGGGAAACTAGGTCCTGAACAGGATTCGCAGAATCCGAATCCCGTTCAGAGCCTTTCCGGATGACATCGTAATCGGGCCCTAATAGGAAAGAGTTGGGGAGTGAGTAAGGAGGAGTTCAAGGTGGGAGAGACACTCACCCACAAAAGATTAAGCCCAGTGCTATTCACAAACAGCACTTCAAAAATTACTACAGCCAAAAGGACACAAAACAATAGTAAATGTACTCCTTATCATACCTGTAGTAGGTCCCCACCACACATGACCTATCATTGGTACTTCAATACCCTTCCATGGAAAATAATGTAGGCAGGGATTTATTCCCATAAGAAATAATGTGAAAATAAGTTCATTTAGACTTTAAAAACATATATAAATTTACCTGAACGTTAACAAGATGTGTGTGTGTGTGTGTGTGTGTGTGTGTGTGTGTGTGTGTGTATATATATATATATATATATATATATATATATATATATATATATATATATTATCTACTGGCGGTCGCCATTAGATAGTTATAGTTAGAACCTATTTTCCATAGGAAATCCGCAACATTCTATTTGAAATAACGTTGGCGCCGGTTGACGAATCTTCGCGAAATTTTCCAACTTGTTGGGGCGCTCCGGTTCGCTCCTATCCTGAAAGTGTCGGGGTGATTCGTCAAGCGGGGGCCGAGAAAAAAGGGGGGTTCCAAAACATGTTTTCCCCATTCATTTTTCCATAGGAACCGTTCATCGCGGCTACAGCCCTAACTGCTGAACGGAATTACACCAAATTTGGCAAAGAGGTAGCCCTTGGTTCAGAGTCGTGCCTTTTTGCTTAAATGGTGTAAATCCGTTCAGTAGTTCCTGAGAAATCAAACATAAAATCACATATATATCTGGGCGGAGCCTAACCACACATGTCATTGTGAGATCTGATTGGCTGTCAGCACTTCATCCTGGAATTGCTGGCAGCCATCTTGAGACCAATATACATGATAGTACCCCATTGAAATGCATTGTAGTGAATCAAAGATTTTGAGGGTTACCAAAAGGAGAACTATTAAGGGTGATAACAGACTTTAGTTACATTAGAATTCATTTGTTGATGGTACCATACTAATTTCAGGAAATGTGGTGTGTTCTAAGGTGATTTTAACCTGTGAAAAACCTTCTGCTAGGATATCATGAATCATGTTTGAGAGAAAACTATTTTCACATGCTTGTCCCATAGAGTTTTGGAAGGTGCTCCAGAAGCTAAAATGAGAGCATATTTTCTGTAAATTCACATTATCTTTCTCAGTCATGTGAGAATGAAGTCTGATATTCTCAGTAAAACATGTACATCCAACAAGGGCAGAGACTGTCAGTTGATTCCTTTGTGTTCTACTGCAGCTTCCCAGAGTGTTCTAAAGAACAACTAGAGAGCTAACAGCCTTACTTATGACAAAAGTATGGCACACCTGAAGCCATCTTGATTGGAATAAACCGGTAACATTTAAAACATTTAATTTAAAAAGGAACAAAATGATGGGGTTCATTTTGTCATAGAAATTATGGTTAGTGCTGTAGAAAGAAAAATTAGGACATGTTTCAAGTGTGATCTCAAATATCTTCCTGTTATATTTCAACAGGAGCAGCCTGCCAGTTGATGCCTTTGTGTTCTACTGCAGCTTCCCAGAGTGTTCTAAAGAACAACTAGAGCACTAACAGCCTTACTTATGACAAAAGTATGGCACACCTGAAGCCATCTTGATTGGAATAAACCGGTAACATTTAAAACATTTAATTTAAAAAGGAACAAAATGATGGGGTTCATTTTGTCACAGAAATTATGGATTGTGCTGCAGAAAGAAAAATTAGGGCATGTTTTAAGTGAGATCTCAAATCCTCTTCTATTTCATTAGAAAATTCTGACATGCAGACTGAAACAATCACTTTCAATACCAGCAGCAGACTTCCAGTTAACTCCCTGGTGAGCAGTAGCTTTACTACAGTGATCTAATGAGCAACTAGAGTGCTAATATTCTGAATTTATGGCAAATGTGAGACACATCTGAATGCCTTCTTGATGGAATCAAAGTAAAAAACTGAAAGCATTTCCTACTGAGGGGACTGCAGTAAATGAGGAAATTAGGAAACTTCATAACAAAGAAGTCTTCCAAGATGGCCACCAGAGAAAAAAGAGCCCAAATGTAGCACAAATATTACCCAGATGTAGCCCACATATAGCCCAAAGACAAAAGTGTGCAAAACACTTTATTTTTAGTTTTTTTGCAGTTTTATGTAGCGCAGACTGGTCAGGTTTGAGCGTTGCATCTTAAAACATGACCCCCTACACTACAAAAACACCACTGCACTACCCTAAACCCTAAAACACTACCCCTAGCACAACCCCCTACACTACACAAGCACCACTGCACTATCCTAAACCCTAAAACACTACCCCCAGCACGACCCCCTACACTGTCCGAACACCACTGCACTGCCCTAAACCCTGAAACACCAGCCCCTGCACGACCCCCTACACTGCCCAAACACCACTGCCCTAAACCCAGATACACCAGCCCCAGTACGACCGCCTACACTGCCCGAACACCACTGCCCTAAACCCTGAAACACCAGCCCCAGCACGACCTCCTACACTGTCCGAACACCACTGCCCTAAACCCTGAAACACCAGCCCCAGCACGACCCCCTACACTGCCCGAACACCACTGCACTGCCCTAAACCCTGAAACACCACCCCCAGCACGACCCCCTACACTGCCCGAACACCACTGCACTGCCCTAAACCCTGAAACACTACCCCCAGCAAGACCCACTACACTGCCCGAACACCACTGCACTGCCCTAAACCCTGAAACGCCACCCCCAGCATGACCCCCTACACTGCCCGAACACCACTGCTCTGTCCAAAACCCTGAAACACCAGCCCCAGCACGACCCCCTACACTGCGCGAACACCACTGCACTGCCCTAAACCTTGAAACACCAGCCCCAGCACGACCCCCTACACTGCCCAAACACCACTGCACTACCCTAAACCCTGAAACACCACCCCCAGCACGACCCCCTACACTGCCCGAGCACCACTGCACTGCCCTAAACCCTGAAACACCAGCCCCAGTACGACCGCCTACACTGCCCGAACACCACTGGCCCTAAACCCTGAAACACCAGCCCCAGCACGACCCCCTACACTGCCCGAACACCACTGCACTGCCCTAAACCCTGAAACACCAGCCCCAGCACGACCCCCTACACTGCCCGAACACCACTTCACTGCCCTAAACCCTGAAACACCACGCCCTGCACGACCCCCTACACTGCCCGAACACTACTGCACTGCCCTAAACCTTGAAACACCATCCCCAGCACGACCCCCTACACTGCACGAACACCACTGCCCTAAACCCTGAAACACCACCCCCATCAAGTCCCCCTACACGGCCCGAACACCACTGCACTGCCCTAAACCCTGAAACACCACCCCCTGCACGACTCCCTACACTGCCCGAAGACCACTGCACTGCCCTAAACCCTGAAACACCACCCCCAGCACGACCCCCTACACTGCCCGAACACCACTGCACTGCCCTAAACCCTGAATCACCACCCCCTGCACGACTCCCTACACTGTCCGAAGACCACTGCACTAAACCCTGAAACACCACCCCCAGCACGACCCCCTACACTGCCCGAACACCACTGCACTGCCCTAAACCCTGAAACACCACCCCCAGCATGACCCCCTACACTGCCCGAACACCACTGCACTGCCCTAAACCCTGAAACATCACCCCCAGTAAGACCCCCTACACTGCCCGAACACCACTGCCCTAAACCCTGAAACACCACCCCCAGCAAGACCCCCGACACTGCCCGAACACCACTGCACTGCCCTAAACCCTGAAACACTACCCCCAGCACGACCCCCTACACTGCCCGAACACCACTGCTCTGCCCAAAATCCTGAAACACCAGCCCCAGCACGACCCCCTACACTGCCCGAACACCACTGCACTGCGCTAAACCCTGAAACACCAGCCCAAGCACGACCCCCTACACTGCCCGAACACCACTGCACTGCCCTAAACCCTGAAACACCACCCCCAGCACGACCCCCTACACTGCCCGAACACCACTGCACTGCCCTAAACCCTGAAACATCACCCCCAGAAAGACCCCCTACACTGCCTGAACACCACTGCACTCCTAAACCCTGAAACACCACCCCCAGCAAGACCCCTACACTGCCCGAACACCACTGCACTGCCCTAAACCCTGAAACACTACCCCCAGCAAGACCCACTACACTGCCCGAACACCACTGCACTGCCCTAAACCCTGAAACGCCACCCCCAGCATGACCCCCTACACTGCCCGAACACCACTGCTCTGTCCAAAACCCTGAAACACCAGCCCCAGCACGACCCCCTACACTGCGCGAACACCACTGCACTGCCCTAAACCTTGAAACACCAGCCCCAGCACGACCCCCTACACTGCCCAAACACCACTGCACTACCCTAAACCCTGAAACACCACCCCCAGCACGACCCCCTACACTGCCCGAGCACCACTGCACTGCCCTAAACCCTGAAACACCAGCCCCAGTACGACCGCCTACACTGCCCGAACACCACTGCCCTAAACCCTGAAACACCAGCCCCAGCACGACCCCCTACACTGCCCGAACACCACTGCACTGCCCTAAACCCTGAAACACCAGCCCCAGCACGACCCCCTACACTGCCCGAACACCACTTCACTGCCCTAAACCCTGAAACACCACGCCCTGCACGACCCCCTACACTGCCCGAACACTACTGCACTGCCCTAAACCTTGAAACACCATCCCCAGCACGACCCCCTACACTGCACGAACACCACTGCCCTAAACCCTGAAACACCACCCCCATCAAGTCCCCCTACACTGCCCGAACACCACTGCACTGCCCTAAACCCTGAAACACCACCCCCTGCACGACTCCCTACACTGCCCGAAGACCACTGCACTGCCCTAAACCCTGAAACACCACCCCCAGCACGACCCCCTACACTGCCCGAACACCACTGCACTGCCCTAAACCCTGAATCACCACCCCCTGCA
Organism: Calotriton arnoldi; assembly: GCA_963921515.1. NCBI lineage: Eukaryota > Metazoa > Chordata > Amphibia > Caudata > Salamandridae > Calotriton > Calotriton arnoldi. The sequence continues at coordinate 213,584 of CAWUFW010018224.1, forward strand.
CGACTCCCTACACTGTCCGAAGACCACTGCACTAAACCCTGAAACACCAGCCCCAGCACGACCCCCTACACTGCCCGAACACCACTGCACTGCCCTAAACCCTGAAACACCACCCCCAGCATGACCCCCTACACTGCCCGAACACCACTGCACTGCCCTAAACCCTGAAACATCACCCCCAGTAAGACCCCCTACACTGCCCGAACACCACTGCACTGCCCTAAACCCTGAAACACCACCCCCAGCAAGACCCCCTACACTGCCCGAACACCACTGCACTGCCCTAAACCCTGAAACACTACCCCCAGCACGACCCCCTACACTGCCCGAACACCACTGCTCTGCCCAAAATCCTGAAACACCAGCCCCAGCACGACCCCCTACACTGCCCGAACACCACTGCACTGCGCTAAACCCTGAAACACCAGCCCAAGCACGACCCCCTACACTGCCCGAACACCACTGCACTGCCCTAAACCCTGAAACACCACCCCCAGCACGACCCCCTACACTGCCCGAACACCACTGCACTGCCTTAAACCCTGAAACATCACCCCCAGAAAGACCCCCTACACTGCCTGAACACCACTGCACTGCCTAAACCCTGAAACACCACCCCCAGCAAGACCCCCTACACTGCCTGAACACACTGCACTGCCCTAAACCCTGAAACACCACCTCCAGCACAACCCCCTACACTGCCTGAACACCATTGCTCTGCCCTAAATCCTGAAACACTAGCCCCAGCACGACCCCCTACACTGCCCGAACACCACTGCACTGCCCTAAACCCTGAAACACCAGCCCCAGCACGACCCCCTACACTGCCCGAACACCACTGCACTGCCCTAAACCCTGAAACACCAGCCCCAGCAAGACCCCCTACACTGCCCGAACACCACTGCACTGCCCTAAACCCTGAAACACCAGCCCCAGCACGACCCCCTACACTGCCCGAACACCACTGCACTGCCCTAAACCCTGAAACACCAGCCCCAGCACGACCCCTACACTGCCTGAACACCACTGCACTGCCCTAAACCCTGAAACACCACCCCGTGCACGACCCCCTATACTGCCCGAACACCACTGCACTGCCCTAAACCCTGAAACACCACCCCGTGCACCACCCCCTACACTGCCCGATACCACTGCACTGCCCTAAACCCTGAAACACCACCCCCTACACTGCCCGAACACCACTGCCCTAAACCCTGAAACACCACCTCCAGCACGACCCCCTACATTGCTCAAACACCACTGCACTGCCCTAAACCCTGAAACACAACCCTGCACGACCCCCTACACTGCCTGCACTGCCCTAAACCCTGAAACACCACCCCGCACGACCCCGTACACTGCCCGAACACCACTGCACTGCCCCAAACCCTGAAACACCACTCCAGCACGACGCCCTTTACTGCCCGAACACCACTGCACTGCCCCAAACCCTGAAACAGCACCCCCAACACGACCCCCTACACTGCCCGAACACCACTGCCCTAAACCCTAAAACACCACCCCCTGCACGACCCCCTACACTGCCCGAACACCACTGCACTGCCCTAAACCCTGAAACACCACCCCCTGCACGACCCCCTACACTGCCCGAACACCACTGCACTGCCCTAAACCCTGAAACACCACCCCAGGACAACCCCGTACACTGCCCGAACACCACTGCACTGCCCTAAACCCTGAAACACCACCCCCAGCAAGACCCACTACACTGCCCGAACACCACTGCACTGCCCTAAACCCTGAAACGCCACCCCCAGCACGACCCCTACACTGCCCGAACACCACTGCACTGCCCTAAACCCTGAAACACCAGCCCCAGCACAACCCCCTGCACTGCCCAAACACCACTGCACTACCCTAAACCCTGAAACACCACCCCCAGCACGACCCCCTACACTGCCCGAGCACCACTGCACTGCCCTAAACCCTGAAATACCAGCCCCAGCACGACCCCCTACACTGCCCGACCACTGCACTGCCCTAAACCCTGAAACATCACCCCCAGAAAGACCCCCTACACTGCCTGAACACCACTGACCTGAACCCTGAAACACCACCCCCAGCAAGACCCCCTACACTGCCCGAACACCACTGCACTGCCCTAAACCCTGAAACACCACCTCCAGCACAACCCCCTACACTGCCTGAACACCATTGCTCTGCCCTAAATCCTGAAACACTAGCCCCAGCACGACCCCCTACACTGCCCGAACACCACTGCACTGCCCTAAACCCTGAAACACCACCCCCCAGCACGACCCCCTACACTGCCCGAACACCACTGCACTGCCCTAAAGCCTGAAACACCAGCAGCCCCAGCACGACCCCCTACACTGCCCTAACACCACTGCACTGCCCTAAACCCTGAAACACCAGCCCCAGCACGACCCCCTACACTGCCCGAACACCACTGCACTGCCCTAAACCACCAGCCCCAGCACGACCCCTACACTGCCTGAACACCACTGCACTGCCCTAAACCCTGAAACACCACCCCCTGCACGAACCCCTATACTGCCCGAACACCACTACACTGCCCTAAACCCTTAAACACCACCCCCTGCACCACCCCCTACACTGCCCGAATACCACTGCACTGCCCTAAACCCTGAAACACCACCCCCTACACTGCCCGAACACCACTGCACTGCCCTAAACCCTGAAACACCAACCCCATCACGACCCCCTACACTGCTCAAACACCACTGCACTGCCCTAAACCCTGAAACACCACAACCCTGCACGACCCCCTACACTGCCCTAACACCACTGCACTGCCCTAAACCCTGAAACACCACCCCAGCACGACCCCCTACACTGCCCGAACACCACTGCACTGCCCAAAACCCTGAAACACCACCCCCAGCACGACTCCCTACACTGCCCGAAGACCACTGCACTGCCCTAAACCCTGAAACACCACCCCCAGCACGACCCCCTACACTGCCCGAACACCACTGCACTGCCCTAAACCCTGAAACACCACCCCCAGCATGACCCCCTACACTGCCCGAACACCACTGCACTGCCCTAAACCCTGAAACACCACCCCCAGCAAGACCCCCTACACTGCCCGAACACCACTGCTCCTAAACCCTGAAACACCACCCCCAGCAAGACCCCCTACACTGCCCGAACACCACTGCACTGCCCTAAACCCTGAAACACTACCCCCAGCACGACCCCCTACACTGCCCGAACACCACTGCTCTGCCCAAAATCCTGAAACACCAGCCCCAGCACGACCCCCTACACTGCCCGAACACCACTGCACTGCCCTAAACCCTGAAACACCAGCCCCAGCACGACCCCCTACACTGCCCGAACACCACTGCACTGCCCTAAACCCTGAAACACCAGCCCCAGCAAGACCCCCTACACTGCCCGAACACCACTGCACTGCCCTAAACCCTGAAACACCAGCCCCAGCACGACCCCCTACACTGCCCAAACACCACTGCACTGCCCTAAACCCTGAAACACCAGCCCCAGCACGACCCCCTACACTGCCTGAACACCACTGCACTGCCCTAAACCCTGAAACACCACCCCGTGCACGACCCCCTATACTGCCCGAACACCACTGCACTGCCCTAAACCCTGAAACACCACCCCGTGCACCACCCCCTACACTGCCCGAATACCACTGCACTGCCCTAAACCCTGAAACACCACCCCCTACACTGCCCGAACACACTCACTGCCCTAAACCCTGAAACACCACCTCCAGCACGACCCCCTACACTGCTCAAACACCACTGCACTGCCCTAAACCCTGAAACACAACCCCTGCACGACCCCTACACTGCCCGAACACCACTGCACTGCCCTAAACCCTGAAACACCACCCCGCACGACCCCGCTACACTGCCCGAACACCACTGCACTGCCCCAAACCCTGAAACACCACTCCAGCACGACGCCCTTTACTGCCCGAACACCACTGCACTGCCCCAAACCCTGAAACAGCACCCCCAGCACGACCCCCTACACTGCCCGAACACCACTGCCCTAAACCCTAAAACACCACCCCCTGCACGACCCCCTACACTGCCCGAACACCACTGCACTGCCCTAAACCCTGAAACACCACCCCCTGCACGACCCCCTACACTGCCCGAACACCACTGCACTGCCCTAAACCCTGAAACACCACCCCCAGGACAACCCCGTACACTGCCCGAACACCACTGCACTGCCCTAAACCCTGAAACACTACCCCCAGCAAGACCCACTACACTGCCCGAACACCACTGCACTGCCCTAAACCCTGAAACGCCACCCCCAGCACGACCCCCTACACTGCCCGAACACCACTGCACTGCCCTAAACCTTGAAACACCAGCCCCAGCACAACCCCCTGCACTGCCCAAACACCACTGCACTACCCTAAACCCTGAAACACCACCCCCAGCACGACCCCCTACACTGCCCGAGCACCACTGCACTGCCCTAAACCCTGAAACACCAGCCCCAGCACGACCCCCTACACTGCCCGAACACCACTGCACTGCCCTAAACCCTGAAACATCACCCCCAGAAAGACCCCCTACACTGCCTGAACACCACTGCACCTGAACCCTGAAACACCACCCCCAGCAAGACCCCCTACACTGCCCGAACACCACTGCACTGCCCTAAACCCTGAAACACCACCTCCAGCACAACCCCCTACACTGCCTGAACACCATTGCTCTGCCCTAAATCCTGAAACACTAGCCCCAGCACGACCCCCTACACTGCCCGAACACCACTGCACTGCCCTAAACCCTGAAACACCACCCCCCAGCACGACCCCCTACACTGCCCGAACACCACTGCACTGCCCTAAAGCCTGAAACACCAGCAGCCCCAGCACGACCCCCTACACTGCCCTAACACCACTGCACTGCCCTAAACCCTGAAACACCAGCCCCAGCACGACCCCCTACACTGCCCGAACACCACTGCACTGCCCTAAACCACCAGCCCCAGCACGACCCCCTACACTGCCTGAACACCACTGCACTGCCCTAAACCCTGAAACACCACCCCCTGCACGAACCCCTATACTGCCCGAACACCACTACACTGCCCTAAACCCTTAAACACCACCCCCTGCACCACCCCCTACACTGCCCGAATACCACTGCACTGCCCTAAACCCTGAAACACCACCCCCTACACTGCCCGAACACCACTGCACTGCCCTAAACCCTGAAACACCAACCCCATCACGACCCCCTACACTGCTCAAACACCACTGCACTGCCCTAAACCCTGAAACACCACAACCCTGCACGACCCCCTACACTGCCCTAACACCACTGCACTGCCCTAAACCCTGAAACACCACCCCGCACGACCCCCTACACTGCCCGAACACCACTGCACTGCCCAAAAACCTGAAACACCACCCCAGCACGACTCCCTACACTGCCCGAAGACCACTGCACTGCCCTAAACCCTGAAACACCACCCCCAGCACGACCCCCTACACTGCCCGAACACCACTGCACTGCCCTAAACCCTGAAACACCACCCCCAGCATGACCCCCTACACTGCCCGAACACCACTGCACTGCCCTAAACCCTGAAACACCACCCCCAGCAAGACCCCTACACTGCCCGAACACCACTGCCCTAAACCCTGAAACACCACCCCCAGCAAGACCCCCTACACTGCCCGAACACCACTGCACTGCCCTAAACCCTGAAACACTACCCCCAGCACGACCCCCTACACTGCCCGAACACCACTGCTCTGCCCAAAATCCTGAAACACCAGCCCCAGCACGACCCCCTACACTGCCCGAACACCACTGCACTGCCCTAAACCCTGAAACACCAGCCCAAGCACGACCCCCTACACTGCCCGAACACCACTGCACTGCCCTAAACCCTGAAACACCACCCCCAGCACGACCCCCTACACTGCCCGAACACCACTGCACTGCCCTAAACCCTGAAACACCAGCCCCAGGACAACCCCCTACACTGCCCGAACACCATTGCACTGCCCTAAACCCTGAAACATCACCCCCAGAAAGACCCCCTACACTGCCTGAACACCACTGACCTAAACCCTGAAACACCACCCCCAGCAAGACCCCCTACACTGCCCGAACACCACTGCACTGCCCTAAACCCTGAAACACCACCTCCAGCACAACCCCCTACACTGCCTGAACACCATTGCTCTGCCCTAAACCCTGAAACATCACCCCCAGAAAGACCCCCTACACTGCCTGAACACCACTGACCTAAACCCTGAAACACCACCCCGTGCACGACCCCCTATACTGCCCGAACACCACTGCCCTAAACCCTAAAACACCACCCCCTGCACGACCCCCTACACTGCCCGAACACCACTGCACTGCCCTAAACCCTGAAACACCACCCCCTGCACGACCCCCTACACTGCCCGAACACCACTGCACTGCCCTAAACCCTGAAACACCACCCCCAGGACAACCCCGTACACTGCCCGAACACCACTGCACTGCCCTAAACCCTGAAACACTACCCCCAGCAAGACCCACTACACTGCCCGAACAACACTGCACTGCCCTAAACCCTGAAACGCCACCCCCAGCACGACCCCCTACACTGCCCGAACATCACTGCTCTGTCCAAAACCCTGAAACACCAGCCCCAGCACGACCCCCTACACTGCCCGAACACCACTGCACTGCCCTAAACCTTGAAACACCAGCCCCAGCACGACCCCCTACACTGCCCAAACACCACTGCACTACCCTAAACCCTGAAACACCACCCCCAGCACGACCCCCTACACTGCCCGAGCACCACTGCACTGCCCTAAACCCTGAAATGCCCCAGCACGACCGCCTACACTGCCCGAACACCACTGCACTGCCCTAAACCCTGAAACAGCAGCCCCAGTACGACCGCCTACACTGCCCGAACACCACTGCCCTAGCCCTGAAACACCAGCCCCAGCACGACCTCCTACACTGCCCGAACACCACTGCCCTAAACCCTGAAACACCAGTCCCAGCACGACCCCCTACACTGTCCGAACACCACTGCCCTAAACCCTGAAACACCAGTCCCAGCACGACCCCTACACTGCCCGAACACCACTGCACTGCCCTAAACCCTGAAACACCACCCCCTGCACGACCCCCTACACTGCCCGAACACCACTGCACTGCCCTAAACCCTGAAACACCATCCCCAGCACGACCCCCTACACTGCACGAACACCACTGCCCTAAACCCTGAAACACCACCCCCATCAAGACCCCCTATACTGCCCGAACACCACTGCACTGCCCTAAACCCTGAAACACCACCCCCAGCATGACCACCTACACTGCCCGAACACCACTGCACTGCCCTAAACCCTGAAACACTACCCCCAGCAAGACCCCCTACACTGCCCGAACACCACTGCACTGCCCTAAACCCTGAAACACCACCCCCAGCAAGACCCCCTACACTGCCCGAACACCACTGCACTGCCCTAAACCCTGAAACACCACCCCCAGCACGACCCCCTACACTGCCCGAACACCACTGCTCTGCCCAAAATCCTGAAACACCAGCCCCAGCACGACCCCCTACACTGCCCAAACACCACTGCACTGCCCTAAACCCTGAAACACCACCCCCAGCACGACCCCCTACACTGCCCGAACACCACTGCACTGCCCTAAACCCTGAAACACCAGCCCCAGGACAACCCCGTACACTGCCCGAACACCACTGCACTGCCCTAAACCCTGAAACACCAGCCCCAGCACGACCCCCTACACTGCCTGAACACCACTGACCTGAACCCTGAAACACCACCTCCAGCACAACCCCCTACACTGCCTGAACACCATTGCTCTGCCCTAAATCCTGAAACACTAGCCCCAGCACGACCCCCTACACTGCCCGAACACCACTGCACTGCCCTAAACCCTGAAACACCACCCCCTACACTGCCCGAACACCACTGCACTGCCCTAAACCCTGAAACACCAGCTGCCCGAGCACGACCCCTACACTGCCCGAACACTACTGCACTGCCCTAAACCCTGAAACACCAGCCCCAGCACGACCCCCTACACTGCCCGAACACCACTGCACTGCCCTAAACCCTGAAACACCAGCCCCAGCACGACCCCTACACTGCCCGAACACCACTGCACTGCCCTAAACCCTGAAACACCACCCCTGCATGAACCCCTACACTGCCCGAATACCACTGCACTGCCCTAAACCCTGAAACACCACCCCTACACTGCCCGAACACCACTGCACTGCCCTAAACCCTGAAACACCACCCCCATCACGACCCCCTACACTGCTCAAACACCACTGCACTGCCCTAAACCCTGAAACACCACAACCCTGCACGACCCCCTACACTGCCCTAACACCACTGCACTGCCCTAAACCCTGAAACACCACCCCGCACGACCCCCTACACTGCCCGAACACCACTGCACTGCCCAAAACCCTGAAACACCACCCCAGCACGACTCCCTACACTGCCCGAAGACCACTGCACTGCCCTAAACCCTGAAACACCACCCCCAGCACGACCCCCTACACTGCCCGAACACCACTGCACTGCCCTAAACCCTGAAACACCACCCCCAGCATGACCCCCTACACTGCCCGAACACCACTGCTCTGCCCAAAATCCTGAAACACCAGACCCAGCACGACCCCTACACTGCCCGAACACCACTGCACTGCCCTAAACCCTGAAACACCAGCCCAAGCACGACCCCCCTACACTGCCCGAACACCACTGCACTGCCCTAAACCCTGAAACACCACCCCCAGCACGACCCCCTACACTGCCCGAACACCACTGCACTGCCCTAAACCCTGAAACACCAGCCCCAGGACAACCCCGTACACTGCCCGAACACCACTGCACTGCCCTAAACCCTGAAACACCAGCCCCAGCACGACCCCCTACACTGCCCGAACACCACTGCACTGCCCTAAACCCTGAAACATCACCCCCAGAAAGACCCCTACACTGCCCGAACACCACTGCACTGCCCTAAACCCTGAAACACCACCCCCAGCACGACCCCCTACACTGCCCGAACACCACTGCTCTGCCCTAAACCCTGAAACACCAGCCCCAGCACGACCCCCTACACTGCCCGAACACCACTGCACTGCCCTAAACCCTGAAACACCACCCCCAGCACGACCCCCTACACTGCCCGAACACCACTGCACTGCCCTAAACCCTGAAACACCAGCCCCAGCAAGACCCCCTACACTGCCCGAACACCACTGCACTGCCCTAAACCCTGAAACACCAGCCCGAGCACGACCCCCTACACTGCCCGAACACCACTGCACTGCCCTAAACCCTGAAACACCAGCCCCAGCATGACCCACTACACTGCCCGAACACCACTGCACTGCCCTAAACCCCACCCCCCTGCACGACCCCCTACACTGCCCGAACACCACTGCACTGCCCTAAACCCTGAAACACCATCCCCAGCATGACCCCCTACACTGCCCGAACACCACTGCACTGCCCTAAACCCTGAAACACCAGCCCCAGCACGACCTCCTACACTGCCCGAACACCACTGCCCTAAACCCTGAAACACCAGTCCCAGCACGACCCCCTACAGTGCCCGAACACCACTGCACTGCCCTAAACCCTGAAACACCAGCCCCAGCATGACCCACTACACTGCCCGAACACCACTGCACTGCCCTAAACCCCACCCCCTGCACGACCCCCTACACTGCCCGAACACTACTGCACTGCCCTAAACCTTGAAACACCATCCCCAGCATGACCCCCTACACTGCACGAACACCACTGCCTGTCCTAAACCCTGAAACACCACCCCCATCAAGACCCCCTATACTGCCCGAACACCACTGCACTGCCCTAAACCCTGAAACACCAGCCCCAGCACGACCACCTACACTGCCCGAACACCACTGCTCTGCCCTAAACCCTGAAACACTACCCCCAGCAAGACCCCCTACACTGCCCGAACACCACTGCCCTGCCCTAAACCCTGAAACACCAGCCCCAGCAAGACCCCCTACACTGCCCGAACACCACTGCACTGCCCTAAACCCTGAAACACCACCCCCAGCACGACCCCCTACACTGCCCGAACACCACTGCTCTGCCCAAAATCCTGAAACACCAGCCCCAGCACGACCCCCTACACTGCCCGAACACCACTGCACTGCCCTAAACCCTGAAACACCAGCCCCAGCACGACCCCCTACACTGCCCGAACACCACTGCACTGCCCTAAACCCTGAAACACCAGCCCCAGGACAACCCCGTACACTGCCCGAACACCACTGCACTGCCCTAAACCCTGAAACACCAGCCCCAGCACGACCCCCTACACTGCCCGAACACCACTGCACTGCCCTAAACCCTGAAACACCAGCCCTAGCAAGACCCCCTACACTGCCCGAACACCACTGCACTGCCCTAGACTCTGAAACACCAGCCCCAGCAAGACCCCCTACACTGCCCGAACACCACTGCTCTGCCCTAAACCCTGAAACACCAGCCCCAGCACGACCACCTACACTGCCCGAACACCACTGCACTGCCCTAAACCCTGAAACACCAGCAGCCCCAGCACGACCCCCTACACTGCCCGAACACCACTGCACTGCCCTAAACCCTGAAACACCAGCCCCAGCACGACCGCCTACACTGCCCGAACACCACTGCACTGCCCTAAACCCTGAAACACCACCCCCTGCACCACCCCCTACACTGCCCGAATACCACTGCACTGCCCTAAACCCTGAAACACCACCCCCTACACTGCCCGAACACCACTGCACTGCCCTAAACCCTGAAACACCAGCCCCAGCACGACCCCCTACACTGCCCGAACACCACTGCACTGCCCTAAACCCTGAAACACCAGCCCGAGCAAGACCCCCTACACTGCCCGAACACCACTGCACTGCCCTAGACTCTGAAACACCAGCCCCAGCAAGACCCCCTACACTGCCCGAACACCACTGCTCTGCCCTAAACCCTGAAACACCAGCCCCAGCACGACCACCTACACTGCCCGAACACCAATGCACTGCCCTAAACCCTGAAACACCAGCAGCCCCAGCACGACCCCCTACACTGCCCGAACACCACTGCACTGCCCTAAACCCTGAAACACCAGCCCCAGCACGACCGCCTACACTGCCCGAACACCACTGCACTGCCCTAAACCCTGAAACACGACCCCCTGCACCACCCCCTACACTGCCCGAATACCACTGCACTGCCCTAAACCCTGAAACACCACCCCCTACACTGCCCGAACACCACTGCACTGCCCTAAACCCTGAAACACCACCACCATCACGACCCCCTACACTGCTCAAACACCACTGCACTGCCCTAAACCCTGAAACACAACAACCCTGCACGACCCCCTACACTGCCCGAACACCACTGCACTGCCCAAACACCTGAAACACCACCCCAGCACGACTCCCTACACTGCCCGAAGACCACTGCACTGCCCTAAACCCTGAAACACCACCCCCAGCACGACCCCCTACACTGCCCGAACACCACTGCACTGCCCTAAACCCTGAAACACCACCCCCAGCATGACCCCCTACACTGCCCAAACACCACTGCACTGCCCTAAACCCTGAAACACCACCCCCAGCACGCCCCCTATATTGCCCGAACACCACTGCACTGCTCTAAACCCTGAAACACCACCCCCAGCAAGACCCCCTACACTGCCCGAACACCACTGCCCTAAACCCTGAAACACCACCCCCAGCAAGACCCCCTACACTGCCCGAACACCACTGCACTGCCCTAAACCCTGAAACACTACCCCCAGCACGACCCCTACACTGCCCGAACACCACTGCTCTGCCCAAAATCCTGAAACACCAGCCCCAGCACGACCCCCTACACTGCCCGAACACCACTGCACTGCCCTAAACCCTGAAACACCAGCACAAGTACGACCCCCTACACTGCCCGAACACCACTGCACTAAACCCTGAAACACCACCCCCAGCACGACCCCCTACACTGCCCGAACACCACTGCACTGCCCTAAACCCTGAAACACCAGCCCCAGGACAACCCCGTACACTGCCCGAACACCACTGCACTGCCCTAAACCCTGAAACACCACCCCCAGCACGACCCCCTACACTGCCCGAACACCACTGCACTGCCCTAAACCCTGAAACACCAGCACAAGTACGACCCCCTACACTGCCCGAACACCACTGCACTAAACCCTGAAACACCACCCCCAGCACGGCCCCCGACACTGCCCGAACACCACTGCACTGCCCTAAACCCTGAAACACCAGCCCCAGGACAACCCCCTACACTGCCCGAACAGCACTGCACTGCCCTAAACCCTGAAACACCAGCCCCAGCACGACCCCCTACACTGCCTGAACACCACTGCACTGCCCTAAACCCTGAAACAACCCCGTGCACGACCCCCTATACTGCCCGAACACCACTGCACTGCCCTAAACCCTGAAACACCACCCCGTGCACCACCCCCTACACTGCCCGAATACCACTGCACTGCCCTAAACCCTGAAACACCACCCCCTACACTGCCCGAACACCACTGCACTGCCCTAAACCCTGAAACACCACCTCCAGCACGACCCCCTACACTGCTCAACCACTGCACTGCCCTAAACCCTGAAACACCACCCCCTGCACGACCCCCTACACTGCCCGAACACCACTGCACTGCCCTAAACCCTGAAACACCACCTCCAGCACGACCCCCTACACTGCTCAACCACTGCACTGCCCTAAACCCTGAAACACAACCCTGCACGACCCCCTACACTGCCCGAACACCACTGCACTGCCCTAAACCCTGAAACACCACCCCCTGCACGACCCCCTACACTGCCCGAACACCACTGCACTGCCCTAAACCCTGAAACACCACCCCCAGGACAACCCCGTACACTGCCTGAACACCACTGCACTGCCCTAAACCCTGAAACACTACCCCCAGCAAGACCCACTACACTGCCCGAACACCACTGCACTGCCCTAAACCCTGAAACGCCACCCCCAGCACGACCCCCTACACTGCCCGAACACCACTGCTCTGTCCAAAACCCTGAAACACCAGCCCCAGCACGACCCCCTACACTGCCCGAACACCACTGCACTGCCCTAAACCCTGAAACACCTGCCCCAGCACGACCCCTTACACTGCCCAAACACCCCTGCACTACCCTAAACCCTGAAACACCACCCCCAGCACGACTCCCTACACTGCCCGAGCACCACTGCACTGCCCTAAACCCTGAAATACCAGCCCCAGCACGACCCCCTACACTGCCCGAACACCACTGTACTGCCCTAAACCCTGAAACACCAGCCCCAGTACGACCGCCTACACTGCCCGAACACCACTGCCCTAAACCCTGAAACACCAGCCCCAGCACGACCTCCTACACTGCCCGAACATCACTGCACTGCCCTAAACCCTGAAACACCAGCCCCAGCATGACCCACTACACTGCCCGAACACCACTGCACTGCCCTAAACCCTGAAACACCACCCCTGCACGACCCCCTACACTGCCCGAACACTACTGCACTGCCCTAAACCTTGAAACACCATCCCCAGCACGACCCCCTACACTGCACGAACACCACTGCCCTAAACCCTGAAACACCAGTCCCAGCACGACCCCCTACACTGCCCGAACACCACTGCACTGCCCTAAACCCTGAAACACTACCCCCAGCAAGACCCCCTACACTGCCCGAACACCACTGCACTGCCCTAAACCCTGAAACACCACCCCCAGCAAGACCCCCTACACTGCCCGAACACCACTGCACTGCCCTAAACCCTGAAACACCACCCCCAGCACGACCCCCTACACTGCCCGAACACCACTGCTCTGCCCAAAATCCTGAAACACCAGCCCCAGCACGACCCCCTACACTGCCCAAACACCACTGCACTGCCCTAAACCCTGAAACACCACCCCCAGCACGACCCCCTACACTGCCCGAACACCACTGCACTGCCCTAAACCCTGAAACACCAGCCCCAGGACAACCCCGTACACTGCCCGAACACCACTGCACTGCCCTAAACCCTGAAACACCAGCCCCAGCATGACCCCCTACACTGCCCGAACACCACTGCACTGCCCTAAACCCTGAAACACCAGCCCTAGCAAGACCCCTACACTGCCCAAACACCACTGCTCTGCCCTAAACCCTGAAACACCAGCCCCAGCACGACCACCTACACTGCCCGAACACCACTGCACTGCCCTAAACCCTGAAACACCAGCAGCCCCAGCACGACCCCCTACACTGCCCGAACACCACTGCACTGCCCTAAACCCTGAAACACCACCCCCTGCACGAACCCCTATACTGCCCGAACACCACTACACTGCCCTAAACCCTGAAACACCACCCCCTGCACCACCCCCTACACTGCCCGAATACCACTGCACTGCCCTAAACCCTGAAACACCACCCCCTACACTGCCCGAACACCACTGCACTGCCCTAAACCCTGAAACACCACCCCATCACGACCCCCTACACTGCTCAAACACCACTGCACTGCCCTAAACCCTGAAACACCACAACCCTGCACGACCCCCTACACTGCCCGAACACCACTGCACTGCCCTAAACCCTGAAACACCACCCGCACGACCCCCTACACTGCCCGAACACCAATGCACTGCCCAAAACCCTGAAACACCACCCCATGCACGACCCCCTTTACTGCCCGAACACCACTGCACTGCCCCAAACCCTGAAACACCACGCCCAGCACGACCCCCTACACTGCCCGAACACCACTGCCCTAAACCCTGAAACACCACCCCTGCACGACCCCCTACACTGCCCGAACACCACTGCACTGCCCCAAACCCTGAAACACCACCCCCAGCACGACCCCCTACACTGCCCGAACACCACTGCCCTAAACCCTGAAACACCACCCCCTGCACGACCCCCTACACTGCCCGAACACCACTGCACTGCCCTAAACCCTAAAAACACCACCCCCAGCACGACTCCCAACACTGCCCGAACACCACTGCACTGCCCTAAACCCTAAAACATTACTCCCAGGACGACCCCCTACACTACCCGAAAACCACTGCACTAACCTAAACCCTAAAATACTCCCCCCAGCACGACCCCCTACACTACCCGAACACCACTGCACTGCCCTAAACCCTAAAACACTCCCCCAGCACGACCCTCTACACTACCCGAACACCACTGCACTGCCCTAAACCTTAAAACACTCCCCCCAGCATGACCCCCTACACTACCCAAACACCACTGCACTGCCCTAAACCCTAAAACACTACCCCCCCGCATGACCCCCTACACTACCCAAACACCACTGCACTACCCTAAAACACTACCCCCCGCACGACCCCCTACACTACCCAAAGACCACTGCACTACCCTAAAACACTACCCCCGCACGACTCCCTACACTACCCAAAGACAACTGCACTACCCTAAACCCTAAAACACTACCTCCTACACTACCCAAAGACCACTGCACTACCCTAAACCCTAAAACACGACCTCCTACACTACACAAACACCACTGCACTGCCCTAAACCCTGAAACACCACCCCCCAGCACGACCCCCTACACTGCCCGAACACCACTGCACTGCCCTAAAGCCTGAAACACCAGCAGCCCCAGCACGACCCCCTACACTGCCCGAACACCACTGCACTGCCCTAAACCCTGAACCTGTTAATAGGATACACTGTTGTTGGAACCTGCCTGCTCTCTTTCCTTACCCTGAATACCAGTGATACCACGATTTTTTGGGTCCCCCTCTCTGCTTACTATTTTCACCTTCGCGCTTCTAACGCCACGCCTGCGCCTGTGCCCCTAGACCCTGGTGGACCACTCCCCCCCCCCCCCCCCCCCGTGCCCCGGGTGGGACCCCCCAACCTCAGTTGTTGAACCTTGTGTGGTGCGGGGCCTGGGTAGCAGAGGTTTCTTCGAAGACAGCAATAGCGTGTCGCAACCATCTTCCAGGCTGCCCATGACTAATTTTTCTCTGGTTAATTGCCTACATATATCTTATTATATTATATATATTATTATTTTTTCCCCCCCTGCTGGTGGTGTGTGTGTTTGATGTCTCCGTATCTATACATGTATTCACTACAATAATAACAACCTACTGCTCGCTGTATGCAGCGTTATTCGGGGCGGGCCTGGATGGTCCTCTCGGGGGGGCGCGCGCTCGCCCCCCCCCGCGGGGGCCCGCCGCCAAAACCCGCGCGCGCGCGCGCGCGCGCGCGCGCGCGCGCGCGCGCGCGCGCGCGCGCGGGCGCGCGCGCGGGCGCGCGCGCGCGCGCGCGCGCGCGCGCGCGCGCGCGCG